>VDFB02373499.1:0-39052 GCA_007258455.2 Sequoia sempervirens
TTGATTTTGCATTTCACTCAATAGTTGCAGTTCCATTTTCTCTGTGGAAATTGCAAAAGTAAGAAAAAATGGGGCAGAAAAGAAATTCAGAGCCAAAGAACTTCATTTTAGATCCTGAAACAGAAAGATTGCTCAAAGAGGCAAGATGGCTAGAGTTTATAGAAATGTATGAAGGTTTTGAACTTGATTTAGTCAAAGAATTTGTTATGAACTTTGATGTGAATGTTACCAGAGTAAGAGGGAAAATAATAGAGGTTAGCCTTGCTATTATAAGTGAACTCTCTGGTATTCCAGCTGAAGGTGAGCCAGTAAACAAAAGGCATATAGGTTTTGAAGAATTGGTTTCTACATTTCATGAAGAACCTAGAAGGTGGCCAAAAATTCTATGGCATAAGGGTAGCCAAAAAGGAGTTGCTCACAATAGTCTAGAGGAGCCATGGAAAACGAATGTAACATGGTTGACGAAATTTTTCACCTATGAGGGGCAATACGGCACAATCCTAGGGCTAGGAATGCGAATGCTCACACATTTGAGGTATGGAAACCCCAGACCTTCTGCAAGAATTAACCTTCCTGCCTTTCTATTCATGCAAATATCTTCTATGGTAGCTAGGGTAAAATATAGAGGTGTGTCATCCATTAGATACCATAGTTTGATTCTTTTAATTATCAAACACCATTTCATGAAGCAAGAGTCTGGTAAAGAGAGGTGGTTAGAATTTTTGTCAACCCCCATTTTCAAAAGTGGAAAGAAATCAAAAAAAGTGACCCACGGTAAAAAGAAATTGAAAATTGAGAAAGGGGAAGCTTCTGAAAAAGGACATAAAAGGGAAAAAAGAAAGCTACAAGGGACTGAAAGGGAAACCCATAGTACAATTAAAAGGAAAAGGCATGTGTCACACCAAGAAAACCTTAGTGTTGTTGATTCCAATGTTCCTACTTCTCATGATTTACCAGTTGAAACCCCTCATGACACCTTAAAAAGCCATGAAGAAATCCAAGCCTCGGTGCGTTCTCCTGAACAGGATGAAAGTCCTCCTGAAGCCCCAATTCCATCTCCATAAAGAACCCCTGTTTTAGTATCTCATGGCTCTCCATGTGAAAAAAAATCTCCTCATATGTCAAAAGAAGATAACCCTGTTGGAGGGTCTTATGAATCTTCTTCCCCGCCTGTGTTGGTTTTTAAAAGGAGGAAAGGTAAAGAACTAATGACCGAGCAAGAAAAAAATCCTCAAATGCAGGAAGAAGAGGAGATGAAAGAAGAAGAGGAAGAGATGGAAAATGCCATGGCAATATCTAGAATACAAGTGGAATTGGAAGAAGAAAAGAAAAGAATACAGTTTCTAGAAGAGAAGTTAAAAATGAAAGAAGAGGAATTGCAACAATCTGTATCCAAGACTGAGCAAATGGAGAAAGAAATGATAAAAAAAGAAAGTGTTTTGAAAACATAATTGAATCAAACAGAAAAGGCCTTACAGTAGGCTAATGCACAAGCATTAGCTTGAGCATAAGAGACAACAAGGTTTAGTGTTGTGGAAATAGGAAGACTGAAGAAAAAATTGCAACAGAAAGAGGAACAGTTGAAACAACAGTCAAGTAGATTACATTCCCATGAGGCTTCCACCTCATCTACTTTAAGGAGATACCTCTCTCTAACGGAACTAAAGCTTAAGCATGAAAATAATCAGTTAAGAAGCCAAGGGAGAGGGATGAGGGATGAAGCAAATGAGAGATTACAACAGGTGGTAGAGTTTTCCTCAACAATGTTGGCAATGAAGAAACCTTAAGAACTATATGCATTATTTTTGAGAGAAATATTTTTACATTGGAAAATCAATCAATTGGTTTTAAAAAGAAAAATAGATTATGATAATGACAATGAATTTCTTATGGATTTTTACAATAGTCATCCTACCATTCAAAACTAAATCTGTGAATACTTTCAACATGAATTTCTCCTTGGTAATTTTCCACAGTCTTTTCTGAATGTTTACATTGGAGAGTTGCAAATTAGATATCTTGTGTCTTTATTGCAGAACTGAGTTGAGTGGGAGAATAGGAAATATCAGTACAAAGAAGCACAAATTAAATTAGGCATTCCAATGAGGAATGAAACTCCATGGTCTATGGCTTTTAGAGCCTCATTCAGATTCTTTGCACTGAGAGATAATGTGGCACTAGTCTACAAGAAAAATTTGACTGAAAGTATTTGAGTTTTCAGAAATGTTCAAGATCATCTCCCACACAGAGCCTTAACAGCAACAAGAGAAAGGTATAGCAACATTCTAGTATCATTGAGAAGGAGAGAACCAATCTCTCCAAAAAACATTACTTGGAGTCTCACAAGAGTGAGATCTTTGATAGAAGTTATTGAGGAGCAGAATACTAACTGGGTTGGAATGAGGTTCAGACCACCCTTGCTCATTGCAACTGTGCCTACATTGAATGCTCCACTACATTTTATTGGAGAAAATTTAAGAGATTGGCTAAGGAGAATTGAAGAACGAAATGGATATGCTCATTGAAGAACATTCTTGGAATATATGCAGTCATGTGGTGATCTGGTTGGTAGGCAGAAACGGGGATTTTCCAGATCCTCAACCATGAGGACATGGTTGACAACAGGAGGGGGAGAAATGATGGGTGCATGAAATGACACTTTAATTAATCCATTTTATGTTTTCAAAGACTTTATTATATATTAATTAACTATGTTGGCGATAGACTATGTGATTGAATGTTGCTTGTTTTTTCCTTATATTTAACTAATTGGAGGATATTTTAGAAATGATATTTTGCATTAAATGTTTTTCTTTTTAATAATGATTAATGATGAAATTATTATGCAATTTGAGATCTTTTGTTGTCATAATAGCATCTTGTCTTTGAGGATTTTGTTCGGTTGATTAAATGTTGATTTCATGAGATGGATGTGTTAAACTTCTTGTTTAGCAAACTTGAAATTTGTCTTGCTCCTGATTGCTCCAGCTAGATCCAGATGAGTGCTTTCAAATTGACTTCTTCAATTAGTTTGAGAACTTTTTGTTTAGCTATTATCATGTGGCGGATTTCTTTATGACACTTTCAGTTCTGTTTAGTTTAGTTTTTGTCGCTTTGTATCTTGGTGAGCTACTCTAGTTTTTCTATTCAAAGAAGTGGATATTCTTATAAATATCCATCCTTAGTTTTAGTTTGGGAGTTAGTTAATCTTTCGCTTTAGCATTGTAATGTTTGTAATCTACACTTTTGTTCTACTTGCCTATTTTGGCCAATTGGAATGAAAATAAGGAGTTGATTTGAATTGCGATGTTTAAGGTCCCACCAAATGAAGAGTAGGGCCCACTTAACCGAAGGAGGTGACCTTGTGTTGTGTTCTTTGATTCAGTTGATTTCTGTTTAATTCATGTTAATTGGAAAGTTAGGAATGATGATCTTTGCTTAATCATTATTAATGAATGTAATTAATTCTTAGATTAAGTTCATTGTGTTCTCAAAATGATTTATTACGCTTTACTGTAGATTAATATTCACTCATTATTAATATAGATTTAATTACTATTCATAGGAATTAAACTCATTAGTTATTTTCAAATGCATATATTTTTTTATTCAAGGGGTGAACGCTTTTGACCGGAGCTATGAACCGGATACAACCATTCAACAATACCACCCTAATGGGGTTTGAACCTTGGTGGCAAGAACAACAATGCCACCTATAAACCATCACACCATGCCAATACCGGCTATTTTCAAATGCATATAGTTTTAATGGAAGAGATAATGATAACTTATGGGAAGACAAAACTGAAACTTGTTTGGAATTCGTTCATGGAATTAGTGTCATTTTTTTCTAGGTTAATATTTATTTTCTACAAACGTAATTAGATTCTCTTTTGCAAACGTAAATAGATTTCCTTTCGAAGTGTGTTTCAATTCTAAATTTTAGATTAAAAGTAAATTTGGTTTTTAGCTTAATTCTTTCATGAATCAATTCCAATTAAATCAAGTGAAGTCTAAACTAAGTTATTGGAGTCTAAACAATCGTTAATTAAGAGATAAGTTAGGATTAAGTCCTTAGAATTAGCTAAAAAGTTCCACTTTTGAGAGCTCCTGAAAGCTCCTGAAAGAGCTAAACCAAAACTAAAAGTCACTGTTTACAGTGCAAAACCTCCCAATTTGTGGAAACATCCTTATCGCATACAGCTCTAAGACACACCCAATTCGATAATTAAAATATTAAATGATGTAAGAAGTGACATCAACGACCTTACTCATTGAGATCTTCTTTTCTTGCATTCGAAGAGTAGTAATTTCTTAAAAAAAGATAGGGAGTAGGGAAGGTGGTTTTTTCTTATTTGTTGTAGAAGAGTGAAGGCTTGGAATAATTGAAGATCTTGGTTCAGAGAGGGATTTTTGATTATTGCGCTACAAGTAAGTTTATTTCTTTTCATAAGACCTTAATTTTGTAGAAGGAATTTTATTTTTAAATGCTAGTTTAAAGAAAATTTTATCAAAAATTAGTTAAAAATTTTATTTAAGATTGGGAATTCTTTTCTTTTCAAAAGAAAAATCAATGAAATTTTTAATGTTATAAATTTCATGAAATTTCATTTATTTTACTTTAAAAACATTATTTATATTTCATAGAAATTTATCCATTCACTTTTACCAAATTCCAATTAAAAATTATTTAAGTTCTTTTTTAATTATTGGATTCTTTTTAAGAAAAAAATTACTGAGAATTATTAAATAAATTCTGAGAATTTTATTTAAAGTAAATTATTTAAATTAATTAATAGAAGAAAAAAAATTATAAGGAAAAATTTATAAAGAAAATTTATTAAAATTATAAACTTTATGTAAAAAAAAAAGGTTTTAAATTAAATATTTAGGCCGGAGGCCTTTCTGCAGGTCGCGATGTGGCTTTTGCAGGCTGCAAGGGCCAATAAAGTTTGATTAAAAAATTGTTTTAAACTTATTTATTTTATTTTTTTTAATGATTTATTAATAAGTTATGATAAATATTAAATTTTAGTTATTGAATATATAATATATATAAAATTTAAGTTTTATTGTTATTTAAATTTTCATTAATAATTAAATCTTAATATAAAAGAATAAAATAAAACTAGCATATATGTATATATTAAATATTAATATATATAAATAGTTATCATTTTTGAAGGTAAAATTTATATTTAAAATTAATATAATATTATATAAAGTATTCACTTGAACACTTAATTACATTAAAAAAAAAACTTTATTTGCTTATTATTAAATATTGTCATTATAAAATCTTTATAAATTGTTATTGAAAAATATTTAAAATATAAAATTTTATGAGTATAAAACAAAAAATGATTTATTATACAACCATCTGATTTGGCTTTAACTTCCTAAAGATCAAAAAAATCAATGTAGTAAAAAAAACACTGAATAAATTAATCAACTTATGTATGATGTCCTTAAAATAAAACAAATCATGTTGTTAGTTCCAGGAACACCAAAATTTAACTAGTTATTAATAACTCTCATTTTAACCTACGAAAGCTTAAGTAATTTTTTTGTTTGAATTTTTTCAATCCATTATCAATACGAATTATATAACAAAATATATTTCGAAAAATAATTCTCTTAATTTTCACCTGATATAAGCAATTTTTTTTATTATTAACCATAAAGTCAATATATTTATTGCAACATTCTTTTTAATAATACATTATGTGAATTTTTTTTAATAGTAAATATAAATATATATTTATTTATACTCATATTTATTTATTATATTTTCCATTTTATTAAATTCAAATATATAAAATAATCTAATAACAAATTCAAATAAATAATATATTTTTAATATATTATATTATTAATTTAACAACATATTATAATATTATAATATATGTAATACATATGTAACATATATAATATCTAATATATAATTTTAACATCATTATAATATTATAATATATATACAATATATATGTAACATTTATACCATCTAAAATATAATTTAATATATTAAATAATAATATTATAATTTTATATCTTATTTAATTTCGATTTTATTTTGTAACATAATATTTTGATTTTGTCTAGCATAATATGGATGGTCCCTTCAGCAGGTGGGAGGCAATAAGTTTTTAAACTAATATACTTAAAACTAGCTTATTTACCATATAAATTAAATAATTTATATAACATTATTAATAAAGATAAGATATACAAAGAATATGTTAAATTATTACCTCGAAAAAGAAGTTTCTAAAACATAGAAAATTGAGTGTGGAAGAACTTTCCTAAATTTACAAGTTTCTATTTTAATATACTTAAAACTAGCTTAAATCTATCTTAATATATTAATATATATATATTATACGCCGAGAGATATCATTTTCGAGGTGTATTTTTTTTGCTTTTTTGTTTTTTTGAATTTAAAAAATACGCCTCGAAAATGATATCTCTCGGCATATAATATATAGATTAATATATTAAGATAGATAAGCTAGTAGCATCTAATTCATCATTCTGACCTCCTGCTAGATTAGTGCTACCTTCTTTGGTTGCAATGCTACGGGCTACTGGTCTTCTTAATGAATGTAATTTTTTTCTATTATGGCTATGTACATTATCATTTGTTGCAAATAGATGTTCATATTATTATCAAACTCGTCCTTAATTGTTGGATGTAATGAAGCATATGTTCTTGTCATGAGTAATTTCCAATCATTTATAGTTCCATCTCTCTTCAAGCATTTGGTGGTTTAGAGGCCATTGATGTAGCGTGATTAATAATGTTTCCTTCATCTATCTCCAATATTGGACCCACAAATACATACTCATCTGCATTTGAATCAAACTCCATATAAATAGAATTCAGTTGGTCAAAAATATTTTGATCTGAATTGCATGTAAGTTCAGTAAGCGCATTTTCATCAATTTGAACATCTTTATAGAACCTATCATGTTCTATTTTATATTTAAGTGCTCTATATACCCTTTCTCTATTAACTATAAAATTATAAGTTGTTCCATGCTTATCCTTTTTTTGAACAATAATGACTAGTAAATCTTTTATTCAATGTGGTAAAATTTTAGCTATTTCTCTCACTTCTTGTGGAAAATGTATGGTATGTCCTTTATATTTGTATTGCCCTCTAGTTGCATGTGTTACTTGAAGTGTTGGGTTAACATGTGCTATCAACATTTCCTCCATTTGTGTTAAATTTGCAAGTTCTGATGGTTGTGGACAAGGATCCATATTTTTTAATGCTGAAAATCAATGTTCATTCCTCTCTCGTCGATATCGATTGCAAATAGGGCCCTCAGGTACTCATACAACCTTCATTGCAGGATAACTCTCTTCACAAATATAACACATACTTAGTGTAGAAAGTTTATCTAGTCCATGTCGAAATATCATTTGTATACTTTTCAAATCAATCTCAGTAGTTATATTATTATTAATTACTTCTTAATCTCTTCTATTATCAACATTCATTACATTTTGAATTCTATCATTTGGTGTTTGTAGCACACAATCTATTGTAATAGAATTCACCCCTTCAAAACTAACCTCAACATTCCCATGAGATTGATGATGTCTTTTAATTGATTCATGATTGCACGCATGTATTTGTTGTCTTTCTATCTCATTCAATTGATCAGAATGCATAGCTCTTTGAATTTGTGAACAACGTGTTATCATTTTATCTGCATGTTGTCTCATTTCTGCTTCAATCTCTTCTGTTGTCATATCTACCCTATGTTTAAGGCTTCTTTCTCTATCAATTTGGTTTTGATGAATCCTTTCTTCTTTTCTTTGTACATCATTCATTTGTTCATGTCGTTGTCTCATATAGTTATGAGCATATTCTCTCCTTTGTTCTGTTTGTTACTCTTCAGTTGTAAAACTCCTTGCTTCCTCTCTTTGTGCATTAGCCATTTGTTCACGTCGTTGTTTCATATAATTTCTAGCATATTCTCTTTGATACTCTCTTCGTTGCTCTTCATTTTGAAAATTTGTCCTTGGACGACGAGGCATCCTGCAAATTTTAATTAAAAAATAATAAATCAATAAAATTGATAAGCATTTGTAAAGATACTTAATGGTTCATAGGTATATAAATAATTTTAACAACCAAATACAATATAAAAGGACATTGTTAAAAAAAGCATAATTACATATTGCCTTGGCTATTATTAGTTTTAAAGTAGTGATATCTGTTTATTTTCTACACATACCATTTCATAGTAATATTCACTTTTAATTGAAAAATATATTAACTTTTCAATCCAAATGATAGTTGAACCCACAACCTTACGATTATAAACAAAACACACATGTTTATTTTGATTTTTTTATGATTACAATTTTGTTAATTAATAACTTTTTCAATAAAATTAGTAATAAATTAATTAATTAAAAAATATATTGATTTTTAAACCCACAATGAGAGTTGAACCCATAACCCTTCAATTACAAATCAAATCTATTAATCCATTGCACTATTTGCTTGTTTTTGTATGTGATATAAATTGTATGTGTTAAATATAAACATTATCACATAATAGATATTTTATTAAAAAATTATTTACTTGCTTATAAAAAAATATTATAATGTAAGCATTAAAAATATTTTAAAAATATTTTAATGAAATTAACTTTTTTACCCTAAAAGAATAAAACTAAAAACAATTAATAATATTTTATATTAAATTACTTTCTTATTTATACTTGAAAAAGCATTATAATAGAATTACCTTTTTATCCTAAAAAGAATAAAACTAAGAAAATATTTACTTTCTTACAATAGATATTTTATTAAAAAATTATTTACTTATAATAAAACAAATATTATAATGTAAGCATTAAAATGTTTATAATGAAATTACCTTTTAACCTAAAAAAATTAATCATACATTTAAATTTTATATTAAATTACTTTCTTATTTTAACATAAATTACTTTCTTATTTTAACATAAATTACTTTCTTATTTATAATTAAAAAACATCTAAAAAATAAATCTAAAAAAGTATTATAATGCATACAAATATTTTTAAACAAAATGAAAATAGAATAACTTACTTTTTTTCACTCATGGTATTTATCTCCATCTTGTATTTATTCGCACTATTTACTTCCTATTTATATTAGTTTGAAAAGTTATGACGGAAACATATAATATTTCATCTCTTTAGTTGTCGGTTTTTTTTTAATAAGTTAACATTTTCTTTTTAACACGGTCATGCTCCACCCATTGTCACTGTAGGTTACACCTCTCGGCGTAATTAAAAAATCTTTAAAATCTTTGAAAAAGAAATATCTAAATTAATGTATTTATAATTATATAATAAAGCTTATGTCTAATTATAAGCCTACAGTAAACTTTAATCTGAAGTATAACCCTAACACTAATTCTATATCTAATTATAACCCTAACCTTAATCCTAATCCTAATAATAACCTTAATTCTAATTCTATCTCTAATCGTAAAGTAAACCTTAATTTGAACTATAACCCTAACCCTAATTCTATATCTAATCATGCTATCTAAATTGTTTTAATTTTTATTTTAATTTGTAAATCTTGGACTCACTTTCTTATGACTTGTAAACCTGGGTTATGCTGAGCTCTTTAGTTATTCTACAAGAATTTTTTTAATTCATTTCAATCTGTTAAATCATGCTATCTATTTTTTTTTTGGGTAAATCTTTCATAAGATTATAGGCCCCTTGAAGACTATGTGGGGTAAGCATAGTTTAAATTGGGTTATTATTGAATCTATGCAAATATTTTAGGAGAGTTTTTAATTTGTTTCAATTTATAAATCATGTGAGTGTTTTGTTACTTTAATTTTAATTTTAATTTTAATTTTTGAATTTTCTTTCCAAATATTTTATGCCAACCTTTAGTGTTGTTTGAATCATTATCCATAATCAAGAAACCATTATCCTTGATATTATTCATAAAATTATCATCACACAACCCATATAAATTATAGTTATAATTAGAAGGTTTTCTTATCATTTTGTACAAGAGGTTGACCTTTTTGTAAGAGAAATTGCCTAATTCTACCCTTTGGATGAAAACCAATTGGGTGATTTCAATCAAAGTAAAAAAATTATTTTTGTCTCCAATTATAAAAAAATAACATGAACTTATAAGTTCTCCCCCTAATTTTAAATAATATTATAGGGATACCCCCTATCTTTCTTCAATTCATAATAGAAGCAATTGAATTAGATAAATGAAAAAAAATCATACTTCACAATTTTAGGAAGCACATAATTGGAAAAAATGTGAGGATTTATGAGAGTAATTTCAACCATGTTGAGGGTTTTTTAGGATAGATCCAACATGCTACTAGCTTTCTCACTCTAAATTCTTTTATTAATAATGGATTCATTCTAGGCATAGGTTTCTTGTGCACTTTCTCATACACTATGGAGTAAAACTTGCACTTACCATTATAATTTCCCTCTCATGCCTATTATAGTCTTCCCAAACAATTTTGAATTTATTAAATACAACTAATTAAAACATAACTATTCTATGACTTTTTGGCAGGAAAGCTCTTGTTAAATTAAGCATTGTGGCTGAAATTATTTTTGATCTTTTATTTTTTAACTCTTCTTTTGTTTGCATGAATTCACACTATGTACAAAACCAAAAATCAACACATTTAAATCATTTTTGGAAGTGTTTTTTTTTTTTCTTTTAGTCAAATTTGGATCTATTTATCCCGGGGAATAAAGAATAGGAATTAAATCTAAAAACTTTTAACAAATTTAACAAAGACAAAAGATATTTATATTGTTTTTTGCATTGGTTCAAATTGTCTCACTATTATTAAGTGTTAATATGTATTTTATTTTTGTTAATTTTAATGTGTTAATAAGTGTTTTACTTATGCTAATTTATAAATAATACTTTGAAAGTTCAATGATTTTATAATTGAGTGAGTTGAAATTTGGTTGCATGCAGACACAGTTGAAAGTATTGAGATTTACCCTTTGTTCTAAGGTTCAAAGATTTCCTATTTTTGTAGGTTGCCTTGAGCATTTGAAAAGTTAACATTAGACTTTTGCTTTCCTAGTAGCTCTACCCAAAAGAGTTATGTACTCTCCAATCTCATATAACTGTAGGAAGCTTCTTGGCTTAACTAGCATACATATATTAAATACTAATATATATGAAATACGCCTGCAATAAAAAATATTATTTATTTATTTATTTATCTTTTAATTTATGCAAATATTTGAATTATTTTTATTATTTATTTATTTATTTGTTTTTTTTGTTTCATCAAATCTCTTTGATTTGATTTTTTTGTTTCATCAAATCTCTTTGATTTGATTTTTTTGTTTCATCAAATCTCTTTTATTTGATTTTTTCCATGTTGACGCCTCTCGGCTAATAAAGTATTTTTACCATTCAAGTATTTTATTTTTAATTGCAAAAACTAGGAATTTTATAAATTTTATGAGAATTAAGTTTGTTAGCATACATATATTAAATATTAATATATATAAAATATGCTAAGAGTTATCTTCTCGAGGTGCCTATTTTTATCATTTTTTCTCTAATCCTAACCTTAATTGACCTCATGTCCCCATGCAGCTACTTAACTCCATTTTCTGCTTAAATTTAAGCAGTGAGAGTAAAAATAAGCAAAATTAAGCATTCATGGGGCCACCAGCTCCACAAATAACTCCTAAATATGCTAGCCAAAATAAGTTGAGGTGAATGCTATTTTAAATTGTAACCATTTTTTTTCTTTCAATTACCACTTCATATGTATCTTTTCAAAATAATATTAAAATATATTTAAAATAATATTTAAGTTTTATTGAAAATATTTAAAAATTAAAAAAGCAAAATCTCTAACAGCTTTCATAAAAAGAAAATTGTTTTTTAAATTCATTTTATGAAGTTAATAATAATGACTTGCATTTTTTTTTTTCAAAAGATAAGAAGATAAGATTTAAGAGTGCATGTCATTTGAACTCAATTTCTAGCTAAAATGAGCAAATATCAAATTTATTTGACAAGCAAATGAGCATATAATAATAATTTAAGGTTATATTAATTTAAGAATGTGAATTATTTGAAAATAGATGTAATTAAATAGATATCAATTAAGTTCTCAAATTACACAAATCTTAAAAACAATAAATTAAATATCTCATTTAATTAATTGATTTATAATTATCCTATGCAAAAAGGAAAATATATTCAAAATAGAAATTAATATCCATACATGCAAAAGAAAGTTTCCAAATATAGAAGTTTAATTGCTACATGCAATCATTAAAAATGATTAATTAAATTGGCATTTAATGGATGTTTTCCAAAATTTACCAAGTTGAAATAAATTTAAATTAGAAGTTTCTAATTATTCTCTAAGTCTTAAAACAAAAAAAACAACTATGACAATTTAAAATGTCCCTTATAAAATAACTCAATTAAATATTGCATGCATTGGTTCTTTTAAATTAGTATTTAATCTCAAAGTAAAAAAATTTAGTGTTCATTTTCAAACTTAGTGTTGATTAAATAATGTTATAAAAGCAATTAATAGTAGTTGTACATGCAATGATTAATTTAAAATTAGTATTTAATTTCAAATTAAAATATTAGTGTTTACTTTCAAACTTAACAATGGTATTAATTTTTAAGACCTCACAAATAATAATAAATGTAAAAATATTTTGTTTTAATTACACAAAAAAATTTTGCCTTAATATATTTTATATTTTTTGTAAAAAAAAAATGATAATAATTTGAGTTAGTTTGTTTTTCAAAGCAATTAGTGTTAGTAAATACTTCTAAAGGAAAATCATTTTACAAAGGGTATTTGTAATTATTTTAGATACTTGATAATGTTTTTTTAATAATTCAGCCATCAAAATAAAAGTATTATTTTTAAACATTAATTTACATTAGAAGTAAGATTAGAAGGTAAATGATAATTACATTTATAAGGTATTTAGTATTAGATACTTTGTAATGTGTTTTTTTTAATAATTCGGCCATCAAAGTAAAAGTATTATTTTTAAACATTAATTTAGATTAGAAGTAAGATTAGAGGGTAAATGATAATTACATTTATAACTTGTATTTAGTATTAGTATTCTGATAGTAATTGGTAGTAAATACTACTTCAATTAAGCTTATACTCCAACAAAATGATTATCAAGGTAACGTGCATTAATTTATTTCCAAAAGTAAATAAAGATTATAATTAGTAAAGAATCACTCAAATAAGTTGTCAATAAGAAATTATCGAATTAGTGTTAATTTATTTCTAAGAGAAATCAAAATAGTTAGAATTATTAATTACATCAATTTGATTTATGTTACAAGACTGGTTAATAATAGAGTTTATTCAATATCCAAAGGTGAATATAATTTACAAGTAAGAAACTAGGGAAAGATTAATTTTATTTTCAAGGTAAATCAAAATAGTTAAAATGTTATAGAGTAAACAATATTACGAGTATTAAGTAATTAAGTTATTACTTGAAACTTTTAATCATTTTTACAATTCAATTTATTTTCAAATAAGTTAGTATTAGTGGATTCAATATTGCAAGTAGGTTTTAAGAAAGATAGTTAGAAACTTAGTCAATAGATTTTAATATATTTGTTTACTTAAAAAATTGCTTTAATTTATTGAGGAAGTAAATTAGTATCTTAATTAATATAGTCTGATTTCATAAGTTTTTGTACAATAAATTTATTAATGTTGCTTAATTATTAATGCCGGATAAAGTAATTTAGTTACAATCTTCTCAACAATTAATATGATTTTAGCTTATTTTCCATAATAGATTTATTAATGTAAACATTTGTATTTCTCAGTTCACCTTAAATTATTTCCTTTGCGAAAATAAATTAGTCAACACTAAAAGAGGGGTAAAAATTTATTCAATCCAAAAAAGAGCAGTACAAAGCAAGGGAATTACACATCCCTATCAATCTCCACTAATTGGTCCAACTTTTGTGACAGATCTGGGGGTAATTGGCCCTGTCCACAATATTCCAATCATGCAAGTTGAAAAGATACTTGTTCTAGAATTATAAACATTGAAAAGATACTTGTTCTAGAATTATAAACATTTTCCTATGTGTTTCACATGCAAGTTGTTTCATTGAGTTCTTATTTGAATAGGTCTTTTTTGTTCCTTTTTCAGTTAGATGAATAAGTCAATCTTAATTTTACATCCTTGTATCTAGGAGTGGGATTTATGATTGTAGTTAGTTAGCAGTTTGAATAAGACTCTCCCCATTTTGTATAAAGTCAGGGGATGAGTTTGTAGTTTAGTTAGTTGATTGTTACAAGCTATTAGTAGTTAGTAGTTTTTCCAATTTTCCAGTTATCCAAAAACATGTTAAAATGATATTATGGAATAGAATTTGCTAGAAGGATTTTGTTTAAATATCTGGTGATATGTAATGAATGGATTTGTGTGTTACATGGATGCGTAAGAATAGAGTTACATTTGGTTCTAAGTTAAGTAAGACAGTCCTATGAGCTGGCCACTTGGGTATTGTTCTTCACTTCATCTATTTATTTGTTTATTTATGCGTTTCTATTAATTATATTTTCACACGTGCTTTTCAAAGTAGAATAGTTTATGGTTAGTTACAGTAGTTGTTATTCATGAACAGAGGCGTAATTGATAAATCATAGTACTCTAGAGATTAGGATTGGTTATTTTGTCATTTTTAATAGTTTTAGATTAAGTTTGCACTCGTACATCATTAGTAGTCACCTACAGCTTATGCTGCAAGTACCCATAGCCATTAGGTTCTGTAACTACTTTTGTTATTTTTACAATTCTATAAAATCTCAATAAAGTAGAACAGTTTGAATAAGTTTGCATAGAGTAATTTAGGTGAACATGAATCTATGAAAGCACATATAGTGTAGTACCATCATAATTCTACGCACCTTGGTTGGTAATTTAATGTAGGCTTGCAATGTCAAGTGGACTGTTCAACTTGGCACACCCCTGAATTGTGTAGAATTTACCAAGTCCATAACACATTAGTTTGCCTCTACATCAAGCTATGATACTAGAGTGCTAAATATATTAATTGGTTCTTATAAAACTAAAGGAGTGATAGAAAATACAAAATCACTTCTTGAGCCAATGTTGGATGCATGTAATCTTAATTCGAATTGGATAGATTATAAGGGGCAACGGATGTTGGAGGAAAACAATGATCATAATTCAAATAAGAAGCAGTTACGTGGATAAGAGGATATAGGTTTGTCGCTGCCCTAAGATATGCACAAATTTTTAAGGATATAAGAGGCATGAAAATTGTTTGACTAAATGCAGATTGCAGGCGTGGCTCATGGAATGCAACGAATTCAAGACATGCACTCAATGGGGAACTTGAGGAATCCCATAGAGTCTAATAGACTGCAATCTTTGTAGTATATGTACCGCAAATGGACTTGCTGAAATAGCGTTGGTGATTTGTAAGCAAATGCAATTGATAGATGTGACATCAAACTCAACAACCTTTGCCAGAATCTGCTGAGGGTGTGCCAAAATTGGAGTTTTGGAACTGCATACAAAGTTCCATCAAATAGCAATTGACATAGGAAATTTTTCAGATGTATACAAGTATTCTAAACGTGAAAACATACAAAAGACACAATTTTATGGACTGTAATCCTTGTTATATGTGCTCTAAATGTTTCTGAAAAAGCCTTGGTTATTTTAAAGTGAATGCACTTTGAAAGAGTAGAGTAAAAAACTATCAACCTTTGACAGATTTTTAACGTAGCACAGTAAAAATTTAAATGGGCATGCAAACTTGTGTGTTTGGTGAGGCGCAGGTAAACTCTTCTGGAATGTCTCTTCCAAAGTAGCTTTCTAGAATGGGAAATGAAAGTTGATGGACTGATCGAATCACCTCCACAATATTTATGGAGACTACGGGCAGTGATGAGAGGCAGTGGGAAATAACAAGGCTCACAAGTTGGCTGCTTCAATCAACTCACAATAAATACAATCTATAAACTTAAATAGATTTAAAGCGAAGATATTTAATGGCATTAATAAATCTCCCTACAGCTACTACTTCAATGAATGTCAGCTAAAATGTGTTTGAATGTTTGTCAGACTCAATGAATGTTGAAAGTGCTTATGTCACATCAGTAATTGTGTAAATCATTACTTGCGTGAATCGTTATCATTCTCCCTACAGCTGTTGCTTCAATCTACTCACAATAAATCACAATAAACAAAAAGTAAATCTAAAGATATCGGGATTTTAGAGCTCCTAGAATCTTGAGCTCAAGACAAGATTTTTCCAGCCTTTCAAATGAAAATATTAACTGCGAGCACAGACACCAATGCAATATACAACAAACAACCTTAGGAAAATTGTTTAACAAGAAGTTGTTTCCAGTTTGAGAGATTTACGGCTAAAACCCACTACTTCAAATGGTATTGTGGCGTGACACAAGTTTTCAGAAGATTTGTGGATTGGGAAGTCCACTTATAAAACGGCTTATCAGCTAACTATATTAAAGGGTAGTAATCCAAGGTTCCTAAAAAGCTTAAAATTCTTTGAGAAAAGTGGCATCTTCATCACTGCAACACACAAAAACTAGTTCAACTTAATAAAAAATCAAAAAACAATAAGAGTGAGTTAGTAAACTGCAAAAGATCAAATATTTACAATAAAAAAGGAATAGAAGATCTTAGGAAACAAAGAGTTCAAACTTATTATAAAATAGGGAGAAGCCATAATCTCCAAAGATCAGATTTGCACATCTGAAAAAATAATAGCTCTCACAAAGAAAGAAGTGCAAAGTAAATTCCAAAAATCCAAATATAAATACTCAAGGCAGATCCCATCAAAGGGGCTACTACTGAACTTTTAGGAGCCACAAGAAACCTAGACTAGATCAATCCATAAAATGAGAGCTTTGGAATTTTAGCAAGAAACTGAGATCTTCTACAAAAGGGAGGATTGAAGTGGCTGTTAAAAAGTGGGAATTAGGGAGAAAGAGTTGAACGTCTGCAGCACACAAACCAACCAAGAATAAAAAGATAGTCTCCAAAGTAACACATGTGCGGCAGTTTTGGCTTCTGTGCAACATTTCAATTTCATATCAAAGTGATGTTTATTCAAAGTGTAGAAGGATTTAAAAAATATCATCTAGAAATAGTTATTGATAAAACATCAGGAAAGAGCTCCAACACTCTTATCATTAATATAACAGTTCTCCCTTACTACATCCTTCTCTCTGCAGAAGGAATGACATGTTAGAGAGCTCTATTAAACACATCTAATTTTAGCTAGTTATTATAAATAAAGGAAGAGTCCCATGCATAAGAACCCACATGCAGAAGCACTGATAAACATGTGAAGACGTGTTCAGCACAGGTGGTTAATAAGAATATGATTAACACTAAAGACAACACAACTTGAAGTTTTAAGTAGATAATAAAGGTGTTGAACCTTCAAATTTCAACAAGGTACATAAGAACAACAAACATAGAGAGAAAATGAATAAAAAATAACTTCAAACATTAAATCCCCATCACCAAAAGCGTGTCTGCATAAATTAGTCATTAAATCCCACAACCAAAAAACCCAATATTTGGGTGCATAAGTTGGCAAATAAGTCCCCATTACCAAAACCATGTTTAAACCAATAAACCGAGACATCTAAAAACAACTAAATAGTGGTTGAGAGTTTATAAGGATACATACAAACACCATTAAACAATGGTATAATAAAAACTAGAGCCATAGAATTATATAAAGCTTCTTACTTTAAATTCCACCAAGAAAAGTGAAAAAAAGGTAATTAACCACATAAAAAACCAAAAATGCTAAAACCAGTGACAAAGACCACACACATAGAAAACCCAGCACAAATAGAGCTAATCAATGAAAAAAAATGAACAGTGGTTGTAAGTTATAATCCCAATCCTGACTAGTAAAAACCTACAGAAGAGTAAGATACAAATAGAGCATAAATAGGAACTTAGCAAACTGATGTCATGCAAAATACATGTCTTTGCAAAGTGAGAGCTTGCAAAATGGGTGTCCTTGCAAAGTGGGGAGATCCGAAATGGGTGTCTGAAATGCTACTCAATGTCAGAATTTGTGCCCCCAAACCGATCTTAACACCCACAAAACCATATCTAAAACGCATTCTCAGGCAAAACGAACACCAAGTAAACAAAAACAACATAAATTGCAATTCCAAACTCGTTGAGATCAACAACTTGTAAGCCTCCATCAATCTGATCTGCCCAAAAGAAAAAACAATCCCAAATCAAAAAAAAAAATGAACAAACCAAAAAAACAAATTTGAACTGACCTGTGAAAGTTCAGGTTCCTGATTCAAATCCCCTCGAGATCAACCTCTTCTATTTGACCTCAATGAACATAACTCATGACCGATTCTTCTTCTTCTATCTTATATTTATCATTCTTCTGGCTGTAAAAATCTTCACATTGGGTATAAATAGTGTGTATACGCTCCCCGCATATAATCAACATAAACCCAATGCCAAAGACAATATCAGTCATAATAACTAAAAACACTCAGAGTTGATTGAGCAGTCGTTCAACATGCAAAATAATGATGACCACACAACATATACACACAAAATATTCTCCACAACACAAAAGAGGAAGGGAAAAATGGTGTCATACGAAAAAAATATCGAGGTTTCAGACTTGCATGATTCCTGAGCTCGAGACAAGATTTTTGCAGCCTTGTAAATAGAAAATATTGGTGGCGAGTTAATATCTGTTTTTACACATGACGTGAGGAATTTCGATATGATTTGGGGAGACCTGATTTCATCGACAGGACCAGCAAACTATTCACAGTTTAACAACAATCAAGGAGTGGTTTGACAGCCTGAGACAATTATCAGGCTGAAAGCTCACACTACCTAAATATAATCTATCGGCTAACAAAAAGAAAGAAAAAATAATGGATTTGTTGTAATAGCTTGAAAGTCATATTGACCCAAAAAAATAATGAATAATTATATAATATACAATGAATTACCTTTGATAAAAGATAAACATGTGTCTTAATTTTAAGACTTGTGACAAAAAAGCACATGACCTAAGTAAACTTAAATATGCTAGTGTAAAAAGGACCTAATAATTAAATAATTAATTAGAAAATAACCTTTTTACTTAACAAAATAAACTCAAACACCAAGGGAACGATTACTATAACCAACATGTATTATCAAGACATCCAAATTCTCCATGTTCCCCATCACGATACTTGCAATAATAACTAAGATGACCATGATCTCAAACAAGAACCCTTTCATCCCCAATGCCAATGCACAAAAGACAAGATCCAATCAAAAGAGATGCCACCCTAACTACCATCAAAGCATGAACCCTACCTCAAACTAATATCTAAACACAAGCCCTAGTCTAGTAATAACAAATAGGCCTAAGTAGTTGCCAGAAGTTAAAAACCATGGCTAGAATAGCAACCAATGCTAGTTGTTAACACATCCAACTAATCATACCTCAAAACCAAAGCATACTCATCATAATAGGTACAGCTTATGCCAGTAACATATTGAGCCTAATACAAATCTTGATTAGAAGTCCCTATATAAACATTATAATGCATAAAGAATTCCTCCAAGTTAATAACCGACAAACATGTGAAAAAAAAAAAACATCAAGATTTTCCACACCATAGTATAATGAAAGCATCCAACAAAGGACATATATAAATTGGAACTCCCATTGCATGGGTAATGTCAATATTAAATTAATCAATGCATTCAAGCACCCGTAGTACTCACATAAGAGTAACAAATGTCATGAATATCATCTAATACTAAGGAACATCCACAACGATATGTAAACTTGCAAGCTAAACCACTCCAACTTAAATCACTCGCCACTAACCTTCATAGCTCTTCCAATTTCTCCACACTTAAAAAATGAAAGAGATTAAAGAGCCTCCATATTAATAAAAAATAATAAAGTACAATAGCAACACCACATGACCACAAACATAGTGATCACAATACCTCCACAAAAACCTGAACTCTAATATCATGAACACAAAAATCTGAAAAGAAACAGAAGACCATACAAAGAACCTATAAATCAAAACCATGTAGCATATCCTTCTACCAACACCTCTCTCCTACATTTGAAGCTAAATCACTCCATGAATTTTTTGATATCTGATTTACACAACTTTAGTAGAATAACATGCCATCCATATTTCACAGTCCACATGCCAGTCAAGTTTGTGTCCCTTTATGCTGTTGTAGAAGGTTCGGTTTATTGGTGATCCATACACAGCCTCGCCAAACTCAACTCCCCCTTCTGATGTGAACTGTATTTAACAAACGTTCAAAAGCTTTGTATTTACTGTTGTTCCTGGATTTTGGGAGATACTTATATACTGGCTCTCGTTGGTGACAATGGTGATATAGAGTCCACTGGAACCTGCCTCAAGCATATTTTCTACCACAGACAACTCAAAATGCCAGTTTTTCCAATCTCTAGCAGTGGTTTTTGTACTGGATTGTTTCCCTATCAAACTCAACACGACATTGAAAATGCGTGACAAGCTACACCCTGTTTGTGCTTGGATGCCTCCTCCTATAGTATTGCTTCGAGAAAAATTTACTTTGGGGTTTGACGATGAAGCACCTGGGGTAACTGCATACAAAGCATGCATCCTTGTGCTCTCTATTTTAGGACCCACTATTACAGCCATCTTTACTGGAAAATACCGTTCCTTTCTTTGGGGAGGTAGAATTGGCTGGGGAGAGTTCAATTGAAATGCTCTGCAGTGGAGATTTTTTATTTTGATCTTCACATGTATACTATCGTTGTGGAACTCAACTTCAGGTTGGAAAGCAACCCTGCATTCCAGCTTATGATAACTCAAAGCATAGTCAAGATTTGAATCCACCTCCTTGTAATGGATTTCTCTCTTCATTGAGAGGCGTAGGCAGAAGTAGTGGACTACCCAAACACCGTCAAGGTTTGAAGAGTAAGAAATTTTGAAGTTGTTATATATTCTTTCCCTTCCATATTTCAAGTGAACTCAAAGGCCAGCGCTCTCACCAAATTAACTGCTGCTATTGGAGGGATGATATGCAGGATTTCCTCAACCAATCTCTTCAATTTAGTGTCCCCATATGGGCAGAGATGAAAATAACACGCAGCATAGAAGAGCTTGTTTAACACTTGCTTGTATATTGACGCTTCAATTGGTTATGGAGTGATGCCCACTTCCATTGAATTCTCAATATCTTTGTTCCCCTTTCTCAGTTCCTTCAATTTCATGGTATTTTTGTGGTTGACTCTGAGGAACGTATAAATGCAGAGGCTGGAGAACAAGGGACGCAAATTCTGTTGCATCTCCTCTTCACTGCACTGTTCAATACGAAATACTCCCAATTCACAGACAATGTCAGAATCACAATAGACTCAGAGACACTTTTTGCCTATTTTCAATGGCATGGGATGATATCTTTGTATTTGAAAGAACATCATATAACCTAAATGATACATCCCTGCGTTCCCTAAGTGCATGCAACAGACCACATAACCAATCATAAAACTCGATATCCATGCTATACTCAGGTAATGCAATGTTACAAGTTGAGAAACACCGTGGATAATTTACAGTAATAGAAAAGGCAATCTCCATCACTGGTATGGTTATGAATAGAACATCTCCACTCTATTTAACATCACAGGCGTCAATAGTCAAAAAAATTTAACTTATTTACACTAAAAATCAACGATTTAAAAGATATACTTAAAATTTGCTCTTTATGTCCAATTTCATTTTAAGTAAATTGAAATTATACTTTGCAAGAATTTAAAATCAATGCAAATCCAAAAAATTTCTAATGAGTAACACAATGCTAGGCACCCTAAGGTTCTTGCTAGTAGCCTTTTATCCTCCAACATTTAGCTTCCTCTATTTTATTTTTTTAGTGAAAAGGACATTTATATATCAAAATATAGTAAAATATATCATTAATTATATATAAAAACCAGGGGCAATGGAATCATGCAATGGACTTAAATTCTGAAGCTCTTATCTATATTGCAGGAGATAGTATAAGGTGAATTGAAGGTCGAGTTCTTGACTGAAAGGATCGGCCATGAATGCAAGAGCTTTGTCCTAGCAAACATCCTCGAAACTTGTTTCTTAATTATGTAGAGGTATCACGAACTTTAGAAATAACTAAAAAATAATGCATGCATCATCAAAAAATTCTTCTTAAATTTTTTAACTCACAAATGTAAATCTTGTTTATAACAGTGATCTAAAAATGTCAATTTATTTATAACATGACCTATTTTTAGATTTAATACAAAGCATGTTTGATCTTTGTAGCTAATTACAAACTCCCATAACTTTCAGCAAAAAATAAACATGCTTGCACAAAAGTGTATTAAGAAATTTTGCAACAAGCAAGTATCTTGCAAGACGAAAAATGTTAATATAGATTTATCGTCTTGTTGTATTAACAGTACATATTTATACAATCAATACAAGAAACATAAAGATGAACATTGTTCTTCCACTATAGATATCTTCAAAACTCTATAGTCAATGTGATTACAAAAATTAATGTCATGCCCCGAAATTACAAGCGTTAAAATGCAAATAAATAAATATAAATATAAAAGTTAACAATTTAATATTATTATAATATAATATTATAAATATTAAATACATACATAATATAAAAATATAAATATTAATGTTAACAACTTAATATTATATAATATAACAATATATACTAGCACTTGCACTAGAGGGGTTGCAAGGGTTACGCCGATAGAAAAGTATAGTGAAGTATTAATGGTATTAGAGTGTAAATTAATAGTTGTACAATATTGTTTGTATAATAGCAGAACAAGCAAAGATTAAATTTGACAGTAGTAAATAGACATTACGAAAAAGATAATGGTTGTATAACCATTTGTTTGTCAAAGTAAAGAAGTAAACGTACAATTTGTTCAATAGTTGGGTTGAATGCTGAAATTAGCTTAAGACATAGATGACAAAACATATTGTAAAATATATACAGTAAGCAGGGAGAATAACTATAGTGTCAAATCTATACAATTTTGTATGAATTATATAGTAAATGTTACAATTTTCATACTCCCAAATATATACAATCTTGTTTGAATCTTTGTATGCGTAAACTAAGATGGGATAATATAATTATAAGTTTGTATCATGAGTTGGTGGATATAGGTCCATGGGTGGATGCATGGGTAAATGAATGGATGAATGGATATTTTAGGAATGCAAAGGAGGGTAGGGATTATGTTGTGGTAAGAAAACTAATTTGGATTGAGGATGGTCATTTGGATAATAGTTGATGGCTAAGATAATGGTGGGTAGGATGAGTGATAATGACCCATGTCAAGAAATTTACCAAGAGCAAGTGTAAAGTGTAAACTTAAAATTGACCAAGATCAAAATGATTTGGAATATGGATGGCGATGGGTGAGCATTCATTTGATAGATGGTTCATGGATGTATGGATTTTTTTATGGATTAGTTGGATGGAGTGCTAGATTTATTTTGGATGGGATGAGATGCTTATACCTGATTTGGCGCATGTAGATGTTTCATTACAAACATGACTCTTGTTTGTTGGATTTTTTGTATGGTACTTGCCTAAAGTGATACCATTAGTGGTTTTCAATAGAGTACTATGGGAGTTAACATCATCTAGATGCATACATCGCAATAGGGAGCCAGTAGAGTCCTTATGATAAAGAGTTGTTGTCAACACACGGTTTATGTGAGAGTTGGATATTATGGATGTCAAAGTTGATGGTGGAGTACTTTGAGTGATATGAGATGTAGATTGTTTGGTTCACAGTTTGGAATCTTTGGGTTTCCAAACTTGGGAGGATTTGCAATGGTGGGTCGATATGGAGATTTGATTGGGACAATTATTTTCATATATATTGTGGGCCACTATTGAAGCTTTATTGTGTACTTGTGGACTTTTTTTGATGGATGACCTTCCCCTCTTGCTTTTCCACCATTATTTCTTTGACAAATGGTGGTTGATAGGGATGATTTTTTTTTATTTTTTGGGTATCCTTTTGCATTTTATTTGTCCACCTCAATCATTTGTTAATTTCTTTGATAAATGTTATGCTCATGTGGTTGGGCACAATTTGTGGGTGGGATGATGTGTGGATGATGTTTAAATATATGTATAGTTGTAGCATTGATAGCGGGTTTATCATAAGGACCCTTCATTCTCCCTATGTGGGTGTTGCACTAGACAAAGTTCCTGCTAGTGTTGTAGAGTTATCACTTCAATGGTTGGGTTCTTTAATTGGTATAAAATGAATTGCTATGAAATTCTATTGGATCCTCTTTGCTTTGAGCTATAACTAGGAATTTAAGAGTAGAGGACTCTTGCTCATTGATAATGATGTTTAGGGTAGGAGACTTTTTTTTTTTTGAAGAACATCTACATGTGCAGTGGGAGTAAGCATCTCATGGGTAGAGGGAGGAGTAGGTGATATATGGATATGGTCATCATTTTGCGACATCTTGTATGGATTGGACACTTGATCTTGTTTCTAGATGTTGTTGTCTTCAATATGCTTTGGTTCATGTTCTTGACATGGATCAATTGTAAGGATGCATTTTTTAGAAGTGGATTTGGAAATGACCATTGGTAGACTTTGGCAAAATATGTTCATCATACTTTGGAATAAAGTATTCAGTTTTGTCCTTCAACTTTTGGTTGAGAAGTGACTGTTGGTGTTGGATCTTCGTTGTTGCTAGTTGTTTTAGAAGTATACAAATTTTGAGCATTCACCTGCATGCGATGAATTTTAGATGTAAATATAGAAATACTTATTTATATTATGTGAAGATGGTAATAAAAATAAAACAATGTAATTATATGTATAGCAATATTTGCAGTAACTTTAATTATGCTATGGGAATTTATAGTGTTTTTGTATTACTTACGTGGATTGAAAAGTGAATGTAAGTTCTGCAACAATTTCATCTATGTTGGTTGTCTATATTTGATGGGTCCATGTGTTGGCATTGGATGAATTGGCATATCTTTTTTGTGTTTTGCTTTTGTTATAATAGCCTGCACAATCTAAGAATAGGTTAGGCAACCCAATTTGTTAGTGCAATGATGGTTTTATGCAAACTGCAAAATTTGAAAAAAAGGGTGAAAGATTATGTTTTGGGTGGAAGTAAATACTAGTAGCTATACTGAAGCAACCATTGCAAGAGTATACGAATGTGGAACATCCACCTGCATGTGATTGCAAGTGTGGTGTAAGTATAGAAATAGTAAAATGTAATGTATTAATATGGTAAGGAGTAAGGTAAACAAATACAATGTATTGAGAGAGTGGTATGTTTATGTATGTGTACCTGTACTCATTATAATGAGAGGAGATGTGGTCGAAGCTCTTCTTTTTTCCTGATAATTGTGTATGGATTATTCTTCATTCTTGAGTATCGATCGAAGGAAAACAGTGGTTCTATCCTAAGTCCTTGTATTGATTTAACTCTAGATATAGCTGTAAAAGTCAATCCTTGTCTTTCTTTTTTACCTATATCGATAGTTGCTCTTTCGATTGCTAATCCTTGGGATTTGTGTATTGTAATTTCCCATGCCATGCATAGTGGTAACTGTCTGTGGTTACCTAGAGATAATGGTGCTATTGGAATAGTTGTTGGAGCGTCTACGTTCCAAGGTGGGCCATTGTAAGTATCAAATTTTACTACTACATATAATGGTAAATTAGGTGGTTTAGAGCTTTTTGTATATACAATATCTAAGACCTCTCCAAGAGAACCATTTACAAGGCCTGCCTGAATCCATAGGTTTGTAGTTAGCATGATGCGTTGGCCTCCACATAGGAAGATTTCATGGGGAAGTTGGTCAACATCGATGTCGATGTTTGGTTTTGTGGATGTTTGTTCTAAAATACTAAGTGCTATAGGTTGATTTAACAAGTGAAGCTTTTTTTTGTTGTGTGTTCCAACTAAATCATTCGTAGGAAATAGGTGCATTTCTAGGTCAAAAGACCTTTTTTCATTGTTTGATAGTTGTGTGTTTGTGTGGTTCATTAGTAGCTCCCAATCTTGTTCATTTGGTTCTGCATTACAGATGTTTTGTAGAGTTCTTTGGAAGTTAGTTTGAGCCTGGGTGTCCCCATGTTGGCGAAATATTGTTTCTAGTGTGACAATAGTAGTGAATTGTTCCCATAGGGCTTTCGCATTTGTGTGGGAGGCGTAGATAGGTTTGTCCATAACAGGGGGTAGCTGTGCAAAGTCACCTACAAGAATGATAGATATTCCACCGAAGGCCAAGTTTTGATGGTGGGGGAAAGCCTCACGTAGCCTAGTATCAATCTTCAAGAGTAATTTTGGGCCTATAAAGCTCATCTCATCAATAAGGAGGTATTTTATGTGTCTCATGATTTTGTTGAGACACTGCAAGTGACTGACCCTTTAATGGTTGCATTTCTTTGATAGGAATCTTGAGTGTTGAATGCATAGCTGAGGCATGTATGTTGAATGTTGCAATTCCTGTAGGAGCAACTACAAGGAGTGGGCTATGTTGTTGGGGTGCTAAACTAGAAAGGGAGTGTTTAATGCAATGAATAAGATAAGATTTCCCTGTTCCCGTTGTGCCTTGTATGATCATGTGCAAGGGTTTATCGAATGCACAAGCATTGCAATGGTCCAGTACAAGTGTAAGAGTGAGTTGTTTCGGGGAGAGTGGATATGGGAGGTTGTTAAACTCAAATGGTGTTTGGCCGAAATTATGGTACACCTTGTTTGTGCTTACGAATTGCTCTACAGTTTCATGTAAAGCTTGAGGCACTGTACACTCATTCCAGTTATTGCAAGTGTCAAAGTCACGTCTTCCAAGCATATCAAGGGAATTAAGATTTCCACGAGTACCAAGACCCAGTTGTGATAGGAATTCCCACTCATTCAACTGTATTGTATCTCCTATATTGCTTTCAAGCTCTACTTCCTCTGCATCTTCTTGATTAACCTCTTCATTAGGTTTACGTTCAATATGCCACACATTATATTTAAGTATATTCATCTCCTTCCAGTTTGCAACAATATCCTCTTTAACGATACTGATTTCTATGACCAAGTCTCGAAATTGCTTGTAAAGAAGTAGTTCGCTCCAACAAAATGTCTCAAAATGGTATGAATCCTCCTTTGGAATAGCACTAAATCGGGGAAAGACACTGATAATTGCCTTTTGTTTCCTTTCTTTCCACTTACCTCCTTTGCGATTTGATGAGAATGAGAATGATTGTGCAGATTCAAGTAGTGTTACTTTATCCATTTGAGGAGGACGTTGTGTGTACAATTGGAGATAAGTTGGCTGCAATGTGTTTTCACTTGGGTTTGTCCTAATTCGATTGAAAACTTTTCGCCCAACATTAAGTGTCATAAATGTGCGGTTGCAAACAACGAGGAGCAATTTGTGCAGCATGTGGCACGTTTCTTGTGCACCTATATCACGATCAACAATAATCTCAGACATGAATTTTATGTATGTTGCGAGAGCTTTGTCTTCTAGTGCTTGATTTCTACAAATGTGTGTTAATATATCGATACAACTTTCAGATTTTCGTTCTGCTTTCGCAGCATATTTTGCAATGTACTTTAAGACAAGTGTTTTTGAAAGCACGAGTTGACAATCCATATTGGCTCTGCATATGGAAAGCATTTCTGGACTATGTATATTCAACCTATCATCATTACATGCAGGGGAGAATTTTTTCTTCCCATGTGCATCACTGCACAAGGAAGTGGTGGCACATTCTGGCCAGGGCACATTATACCGACACTCCATGTTGGTTCCTTTCTTGCGAAGGCAGGTAGATTCTGAACATTTGGTGTGTCTCTGGACACGGTTGAGTAACTCTTCATAGTCGGTAAGTGTATTTGTAGCGAATATTTCAGTCGTTGTTAGTAAGCATGGATCATCTTGCATAGATCAATGTCATGTGTTGTTCCTGTCTACTAGATTACGAGGATTCCAAGCACTAACATATTTTTCAAAGAATTATTTAGCTATGTTTACATTAGTATGATTGCTCCAGTCAATTTTGTCCATGTTTGGTGCCCCTTGGAGCCAAATGAACCCATGTACATGTGCAGATCCTCGATGTTGCCACTCGTATCTATACCAATAGTCTGTTGCACAGAAGAGCTTCTCTAAGACCTCTTCGATAAATATTGTGAATCGTCAATGCAAGTATAAGGACGTGGTATGTGGGTTAGTAACAATGTTATCTATGCGATCCCTATTGTTTTTTGTTTTTGGTGTTGCTCCCTTTGAAAATAGTTGGTGTAAATCAGGTCATTTTGTATCTGCAGCACTTAAGGTGAAGAATAGCGTGGGGGAGTCTATTTGGTTGATCATGTTTGACAACTCACCGCGACACTTATTCCAATATGCTCGTGTGCCTCTAAGGGAGGATCCATAATGCATCAATTGTTCTGCTAATTTAGTGTCTGGCAACTGTTGTATGTGGCGACAAAGATTGTCAATGGTGGTTGGTATGCAGTCTTCAGCATTTTTCTTAACAAAATAGAGGCAACACCTTGGCTTCGGTGTCGCATCAACAGATTCAAGACAAAATATCTAAACCTTGGATAGCTTCCAAATCTATTATCATGAAACCTCATTAGGTGTAACACATATTCATGCATATCAACTTGCCTATAGCGAGGTTGCAAATGTAGTGCACTACCCTTTGGAAAGAGTGAAGGAAAAGCCATGCCTAAAAGGCCCTTTGTATTATATTCATTAACTGGTGAAGACTCAAGTGTTGGCCAATCAATAATGGTGTCATTTTGATCTCTAACTTGCAATGTTTCTTTGATGATATCTAGTTCATGGCGTTTATTTGGTAATCTAGCCATAAATGATGAGGAGGAAGTGAAATCATTGTCTATTGGGTTATCATCAAAGGTTGATGCATTGTTTGGTGCAACCATATGTTCATTGGTATCAATAATGTTATGAAGCATATTAGAAATGTTTTTATTTGTATCAGGGAGTTCTTTGAGGGATGCAAAATCCACCTTGACGTCTTTGTAGTAAGGGTCATATGTGAGTTTATATTTTAGTGCAGACCAAACACGATTCCTACTTACATAGCAATTGTAATGGTCACCTTTTGTATTGGTTCTTTGAACCACCAACACATCCAAGGTTGCAATTTTATGTGGTAGGTATTTTGCTATGGTTTTGATATCTTGTGGGAAACAAATTGTGTGCCCACTATATTTGTATTGGCCTCCACAAGCATGAGTAACTTGTATTATTGGATTGACTCGTGCTATAAGCATTTCTTCGACTTGTGTGAGTTTTTGTAACTCATAAGGTTGTACTCCTGGGTCCATAGAGTTGGACGATGAGAAACGATGTCTACCTTTCTCACGAAAGCATCTAACACAAACTGGACCACTTTGTGTTGAGTTGGTTTGTATTCCTGGGTAGCTTTCATGGCAAATTGTGCAAGTTGGCATGTTTGATAGTTTATCTATTTTCAAGCGAAATCGTTTAGACGCTTCAACAAAGTCTATGTTGGTTTGTGGTAGGCTTGTGGCGTGATTTTGGAGATTCTGCATTGTTTGGTGTGCGGACTTTGACAACCCTTGGTCAGAAGGGTGTTCATTTTGGGATGTTGTACCTTGATATGAAGCGATGTTGGGTTCATTTGATTGAATGGAGGTTGGTGCGCTAGCTTGTATTGTATGTTTTCCTATGCATTGCATATGACGACGAATGCTTATTTCTTCTTTATGTTGACTATAATAGTCATGACTCCTTTTACGAGATTGCATGCTTTTAGGGTTTGAGCTCGCCATCTATAAAGGAATAGGAGCTACCATCATCAAATGTACAATTACAAAAACATATAAAATTAAAGAATATAAACTTGCGTGGGGAGAATTATCCATTGTATGGAATGAGTAACTCAATCATTCTAATTTTGATAATTATTTTGAGATATTATTAGTATGCTATATACATAAGAGTAACAATATATTCAATACACATGTGACTTTGGAATTCCATGTATGCAATAAAAAGTATACAAAGTGTACTATGTAAGATGTTACAAAATTGTATTTACATTACATTGTTGATTGTATTGAACGAGTTCTTCAATCATTGTAATTTGATGGAAGAGGTCAATGACATTATTTTCATTATAACAATCTCTTCAATACACATGTGACTTTAAAATTCCATGTATGTAATAAAAAGTATACAAAGTATACTATATAAGATGCTAGAAAACTATATATACATTACATAAGCAATCGACCTATACCTAAACACTAGCAATATGACACATATCATTGATGCCACCCAACATGAGCAAATTTTCTGCAACAAGATCCAGCTCATCAACCTTTGTGATTGTTGATTTTACCCGTCCTTCAACACCACTTGAATCATAGGAATTGGTGATTGTGAAGATAAATTGCTTGAATAATACTCCCTTTATTATGGTCTCAGATTCAATTTCTTTTCCAGGATTGAATTGCAACATGTATAAATCATTTGCAGACATTCCAAGAAGTGTGGTGGCTGGTTCTTCAAAAGCAATAGCCCATAATATTCCTATATGATCTGCTAGCTTTACTTGAAGTATGTATCTGTAGTCACATTTAGCAGTGGTAGCTTTGCACTTTGAACAATACCATGTTTGATCAGCATTTTGGACAACTTTTTTTTTACATTGTTTTCCATCTAACTCAAGGGGACAAGATGGATAGCAAAATGAATTTGTTTTTATGAATTGCACTGTTGCTTTTAGAGTGCATTGGACAATTTGTTTCACATTGGTAGTTTGCTCTTCAATATTAGCAATTGTTTTTCTCGTAAGCATGAGAGGTGCATCCAAAGGTTGTATATTTGATGGAGTAATATTAGTCCCATTTTGTTCAAACCATGATTTGAGCTCTTCTGCCTCCTCTAAGATTGAGTTTATAAATAGGTGGGTGCTTGCCAAAGTGCTTATGACCTTACCATTATACTCAGTGACACGACCATTTTTTATTGCAAGTACAATAACATGATTTGAGTGATACATATCTTGAAGTTCTTTGCCTTCTTTTTGAGTCGTTGGACCCCATAAAGTAATATTAATGGTAGATGAAGAGATATCTATCAACTTGATGCTCCTTCGGAGAACTTTAGTCCCATCCCTCCTCCTTATGGTTGAACTCGGGTCCACACATATAACTATTCCAATAATATCAACAAGGACATTATTGTTTAGTTCTGCAATGTCCTTGAATGGTGTGAAAGAGAACTGATGTTTGGGAATTGCAAGGTCGTCTTCAGAGAGAAATTTTGGAATCTTCCACTAAACAAATCTCAAGCTGGCTATTCAGCTTGTTGTATAACCTATTAGCTGACTTAATAGTTCCACCAGATATTGTATATACTTCTCCAACAAGAACTTTCATGTAGTGAAGGTTTGCAACTTCATTAAAGCAAGTTACACGTATTTCAATGCACTCACAATCAATAATATCAAATGAAAAGACCTGCCCTTGTCCCTTTTGTGTGTTGAAGCGATGCATTTGTTTTTTCATTGTTACACGACCCTTTATAAGCCACCTTGTTTGGAATGGATTCAAATTTCTAATAGGTGTAATATTGGAGGGAATGTCTTTCTTTTGCAGAGATGAACATAATCCAAAAAGTGCCTTGCGGGGAGGTGGCTTTGTTACCCTAGCATAGTCATTCATGCTTGTAGATGGAGTAGTTGAGCTCGTAGCATTTCCTTGTTGGGATTCTTTTTCAAGTAGGTAGATGGGTTGACCAATGATATCTTGCTGCAAACTTGTGATCTCTATTTCGGAGATGACAATCCACCTATAAAGGTGCAATGAGTAAGTATTCTGAGTAGGAACAAATGTGACATAATGGGTTAAAAAAGCTAAGCTATAAGATGTGATTTGGAATTTTGTAGAAGAGCATGGAAATATGGTTGCTCACCTTGAATTACAAAGAACAGGGCAATTGTAGCCTATGAGTTTAATAATAGATCCTTTCTGGAGTTCTTTAGAAGCTATGTAGTGGTTGTACTTTTGTGGAAGTGTAGCCTTTTTCTTATGTACCCCATCTGATAGCTCCACTCTATATTGAGTAGCTTGTTCAGGGCCATGTCCAAATAGTGAAATGTCTAATGCTTGTAGATGGGGTTGCAAGTTTGGGTTTCCATCATTGATCATCTTGATTGCATTTTCGGTCAAAGTATACATTCTCATCAGAGGTGGTTGTGTCACTATAACACTGTCATCCAGGCTTGTAGATGTGGCCTTTACTTGTTGGGATTGTTCTTCAAATAGGTAGGTGGGTTGCCCAATGATATCCAGATGCAAACATGTGATTTCAACTTCGGATATGACAATCCACCTATTATAATATTACAATGAATAAGTATTATGAATAGGAAAAAATGTTACACAATGGGTTCAAGAATGTTAATTTGTAAGCTGTGATTTGCTATTTGGTAGAAAAGCATCCAAATATGGTGGCTCACCTTGAAATGCAAATAATAGGGCAACTGTATTTGATGAGTTTAAGTATAGATCCCTTCTGGAGTTCTTCAGAATCTATGTAGTGGTTGTATTATTTTGGAAGTGTAGCCTTCTTCTTATGTACCCCATCAGATAGTTGTACTATATAGCGATTGGTTGGTTCAGGTCCATGGCCAAACATTGAAATATCTAATACCTATAGATGGGGTTGCAGGTCTAGGTTTCCATCAGTGATCATCTTAATTGCATTCTTAGTCAAAGAAATCATTGTAACGAGGGACCAAACTAGTCCTTGCAAAAAAGTAAATTGCAAGTGGCAACTATTACTTACTACAATTGACGTATTAAATCATAATTTGTGAAGTAGAAAACAAATATGTTGTATAGAAAACAAAATGAAGCTTACTAAGTTGATAGTAAATGAAGGACACAATCTAGTTAATTGAGACCATGCAAGCACTAGTTGAAATAAAGGTGCTTAGAAAATTTACATAGTGTACAACAAATTTGGAAGAATACCTGTAAATGTGATTACGAATAGTTTTGTTTATCAAAATAGTGGCCTTTTGAAGTTAACTTGCTGCATTTATAAGAGCAAAAAATAGAAAAGGTAGTGAGTTAAAAAATTAAAGAAACTACTAAATTAGGAAACCTAACTATAATTTAGGCTACTTGTATTAAGTAAATGAACCATACAATTTTAAACTTTATTGGCCAACATAAAATTGCGTTGAGTCTAAGTAAATAATGAACCCAAACTAAAGATCAAGACACTTTGAAATACATCTTTGTAGCTATAAGGAAGATATATGGTGTTTTTTTTTTTTTTTTGGTGAACCTTCATTATGAGAAAATGTGTTGTGTGTTGTACATGTTTCTTTTGTATGGTAATTTAATATACTATAGTGTGGTATATTTTAAAACAATGAATCTGGTTTAAGATAATACCATTGCTGGAGAGGGTTTGGGTTTGAGGAAGAGATTCAGATATTATCGTTCTTCTAAGTTAATAAATTGTAAGGAATGTAGGTAGGTCAAAAGAACAATGCTTGAAGGAGACATAATATTATGTAGTTGAATGAACAAAGCTGCAATATTATAACAATAGTACATAGTATATGTCTATATTTATGAAGCAAAAGCGTATTACATGGTGCTGTAGTAGGTTACATCTAACCTTACATTTCTTGTTGAGATTTACAAAATAGCCAAAAGCATATTACATGGTAATGTACTGGGTGACACAATGTATTTTCGATGCAATGCCAAATGCCTTGTTCATAGCATATTTGACCTTACATTTCTTGTACGGATTTACAAAATAGCCAACTATGCATAAGTTGGTAGAAGTCGTACATACATGGTTAACTCAAACACTATATACACATTTATAAACTGAAAGTGTATTAGACATCATTCAGGTAATTCTGGAATGCTTCTTTTATGTAGATAGAGCCACCTTGTGCATAGAACTCATCTGCTTTCATCTCGCGAAGGAACATGGAGAAGGAACCCAACTTTGCACAAGTTTTGTGGAATTCTCGTACTGTTATTTCCATTGACTGAATGTCACTTTCTTTTACACTTTGCATGTTTTGAATAGTGGCCCTCGCTTGTTGGAGCAAGTCAAGGCAACTAACTGTAATGTCATTCACAAAATCTTGTACCAAGCTTGTAGAAGCGCTATTCGAATTGACTGATGGTGTTGAGTTGGTTGACACAGTGGGGAAACTTGAGCTACTCGAGATTTCAATAATATCATTGTGTTGATGGAGATTGTCCATACCTGAGTGAACTATAATATTTTGAATTATTTTGCTTTAAAAATAAATACCTCTAACCTTCAAACATAAATTTTACTCTAATGAAATATAATACTACTTCAAAAATTAATTAAATGAATAGATATATTGCTAATTTAACAACTCTTAGTAGATATATTGCTAATTTGCCTATTAAATTCCAACAATTTGACAAAATTTAAATCTAAGCATTTTAAATTATACAATTCATAAACAAAAGCTAACTTTAATAACTAATTACTAAAGTGGATTTATTTAAAATTTACGACTCCTTCGTTAAAATATAGTATTATAACTTTACTAATTAATAACTAAAGTGGATTTTATGACAGTAGTTTATTAAATAATAACTAAAGTGGATTCTATGACAATAGTTTATTAAAAAATGTAATCTATAATGCATGCCATACAAAACTAATATATTTAAATATACAAATATGCAAAATTGACCTAAAATCTTAAATAATATAAAAAGTAAAAATTAAAAAATAAGTCATTAATCATATTATTTAATTTAATTAATTGTGTAATATAATCATTCTTCCTTGCTATCCAAAGATAATTATTGAGCCTCACCAACTTATACATCACTCAATATTTGTTTTTCAATTAAATAGCTTTTTCCAAATAATAAATAAGTCAGACTTTGAATGGGGCGAATATAAAAGAAAAATATTAAATATTAAGAATTAAAAATTAAAAATAGATTAAAGAAATATATTTATAATCTTATGATAATATCCATTTATTTACCTTTTATTATAATTATAAAAAAAAAGATAACATTACAAATTTATGTTTACAAATATTTTTATATAATTAAAAAAAATAGATTCATTATTTAAATTTTTAAATGGATAAAAAATTATTAAATTTCTGATATAACAAAAATTATAGTCTATTTAAACTTTTTATACTTCTTCGTGAAATTTCTTTCATTGATTAAAAAATTTAAGACGTAATATTAGAAATAAGACCATTCTATTTTCTAAATTCGTTGGATCTTTCTAATTTTCTAACTTAAGTAACATATTCCTTTATGCATTCATAAATATCTATAAAAAATAATTAAGGTCCTTCGAACTTATAAATTCATTCATTAATTAATGCAATAATAATAATTATAAATATCTAACTAACCGAACTTTGAATGTGGAGGGTCATTGGCGATGAGAGTAATGAAGCCTGTGCTTCCATAAAATTTGACCAGGAAAATAATTGCATTTGCCTGAGATTGTTCGCTCTCTTACCACTCCAAGCACGACCTCAGAATGCATGACTTGCAGCGTTTTTGCACAACTTAAATCTGCTCTCCTTTATCCTTCACCAAGGATCTTGCTATATGCATAGTTCTTTGCTTATTTTCTCTTCTTAGACAAAAATTTCTTTTGTAACTAATCCATAAACTTTTAAAATGTTAATTATTAATTTATTGTGAGCAGTTTTTTTTTTTTTACTACTTTTTTTATTAACTTATAAAATAAATCTCTTTCTATTTTATTATTAAAATTTTATATATTTTTACCTTATTATATAAAACATAACCTTTATACAAATATATTTTTATTAATATAATTTAAAAAAATCAAATTATGTTAATTTAATTAACTATTAAAAAGATAGATCACTCTTAATATATTGCATATTTTTTGAAATTTTATTACCGATGTATTTTTTTTGTTTTTTAATAGCATAAATCTCCTTTGTAATAAATAGATGCCAACTTTGTTGATCTCAACAAAATATCGCACCGAACTCACTACTCAATTAAAATTTGTCTTTTGCTGCTTAATGTGCATACTCCTTAAATAGTAGATTGATTCTTAAAATAAAGGGGAAAAAAATTAAAATACAAGACTTACAGGCAGTAGAAGGCAAATGTATTTCTTTCTATGCTAAATATCAAGCAGGCAAATGTGATCCTTTTTAAACCAATTATCAAGGGGACAAACATGACATTTTCTAAGCAGATTGGCAAGAGGCAACTATAATATTTTCAAAGCCAATCATGACGAGGGTAAATACAACATCTTCTAACATACTATCAAGAGGGCAAAAGCAATCTCTTTAAACCAATAATCAAAAGGGAAAATGTAATCTTTTATATGCCAATCATGAAGATGTCAAGTATAATAACAATAACCAACCAATTGAAAGGGAAAATAATCTATTAAACGAATAGGCTATTTTCTCAGTCTACAACAAAATTACAAGTGTCATTGGAAGGGGAAAATTACAAACAAATTGAAAAATAAATTTGAAGCTGCATGAGTGCCATGTTGGGCTTTGGGTAAAACAAATTTGGTTGGTGTCATAGACGCATTAAAACAAATGTCTTTTTTTTTTTACGAGGATGTAAAATTTTTGGGTTGAGTTGAAGGCTGAATTTTTGGGTTGAGTTGAAGGTTGTAGAAGTTTTTGAACTCTGATATTTTTCGTTCTATGTGAATAAATTGAAGTAGCAGCTAGAGGTAAATTGGTTTCTAGTGTGAAATTGCTACTAAAGCTTTCTATAACGCATTTTTTTTATTGTTATTATAATTCATAGTTTATGCTAATCTGAAGTTTTCATATTGCTACTGAAGCTTTTTAATTTTCCAATAATTATGTTGATAACATACTGCATGTTTGTAGTTTATGATCATGGTGGATCTTTTAGTGGGATATAGGTGGTGCCAGCAACATAAATTTATCCTGTCCTAATTTATAGTTAATACACCTGTTAAATCAATTGCATGCCATTTTCTCTTTATATGCGCAGGAAAGAGGAAGAAGCGGGGGAGGAAGAAGTATTTTTTTAATTTTAACATTATTTCCATTGCCTGAAGGGGAAAAAAAAGCCTTGGCAGCGACGAAAGAGGAAGAAGTTTGACGACAGCTTAAGAGTACTCTCCAAATATTGTCTGGCTCGTGGTTGGGATTCATATTTTGTTAATGGCTTCTAAGTATCTTGAAGCTTTGTATATGAACATGCATTTGCAATCATTAGGAATTAGAAGACTCTCATCAAAACATTGGAAAAATCAGACAAGGGCTCCTATATATTTTCCAAGCTTTTGGCGAATAAGTATGGTAACGGTTTTGCAGCTAAGAGGGTTCCGCGGTGGGTAAATTTTAGTGCTTTATTGCAATATTTAAGAGAAACGAGATTTTATAATTTCTCAAATACTAAAAACCAGGAGCAGGCACTGGAAATTTCGATCTTCTGATTGAATAGAGAAGCTTAATGGTAAAAGTGGACGCAGAGTTTATAATTTTTTTTTTTTAAAAAGAGCAGTCCATGACAGTCTATTCCAATTAAAACACATATTGTGAACAGAAAAATAATAATAGTGTGTGATGTGCAGACAGTATTATATTCAAAGATTTGTGTATGCACAAATAAAGATTTGTTTTTTTTTTATCAAATTCTAAATTCTCAGGAATACATTGCAGGAATTTTATTTACAGATTCAAAAGCAAAAAGCAGTGTAGGAATTGCTGGTAAACAATCAGAAGCGTGTGCAAAAGGGTACAGTGGGTTGCAAGAGTTCCTATTGCTGGTATGCTCTATGCCTTCTTGTTGTTGCTATGCTTTATGCCTTTATCGCCTTATAATGCTTCCAGTAGTCACCGTCTGTAATATTCTTTGTAGAAGTTGTTGTTTTTATTTATATTCACTTGCTTCTTTCTTTTTGTAGGGGCACTGGGCGATGGCATTCATTTATGTCTATGAATGCATTTAACAGCAGCATTAAATGGGGTAGAAGCAAGTTTTATGAGTAGAAGAGATGTCCGAACACAGGTGGAGTTAGATATTTCATCCGCGTAAGTCCATTTCAATAGCTGTAGATTTATTTTTTTACCGATGGGACATGCAGATCCAAGTGATTCATTTGAGTAAATCCATTTTAACAGGTGTAGATTTGATTGTATATCAGAATAAATGGATGTGACATGTTCATTGAAGGCAGATGCTGAGAGAAAGTTCTTGAGACATTTGCTACCACTGCATTTAATGCACCAGTTGTTTGCCATTTAAATTTGCATTTCCCTGAAACCGTTAGTTGTTTCATCTAACCTTTAGCAGTATGATGCGTGAGACAGGTTTTGTGTGAAAGCTCACACCATATATAACCTATCGGCTAATTAACATATTAATTAACACATATTATTATATCACCCAAACTGAAGGATTGTTTTAAGGCAACGATTCATACATTAAAGGACAATACAAGCAGCAATTATATTACATATGGACGCAGCGATTATATTAGTTAATGGCAGCACTGAAACATCATTTAAGAGTAGTAGAAAATGTACTTTTCCAATAGAGGCATCCATTCATGGATCGCTGCCCTCCCTAGGAAGTATAAAATATAATTATGAAGTTAAGAAGGGGGAGATAAGTAGGATATAGAATAGATAAACAGAAAATTAAGAGAATAGTCTATGTGGATATAAAGAAGTTTATGATGAAGAATATTTAAAGGGGGGACATAACAGAAAATAGAATATGAATCTGGAATATATGTTTTCTGAGTTAAAGCAGACCAAGAGAATTATATAGATCTTAGAAGATACAGATTGGTAAAGAGATATAAGAGGAATCAAATCATTAGGGAATGAG
>VDFB02373500.1:0-14376 GCA_007258455.2 Sequoia sempervirens
TTGGATCAAGGACACATGTCATAAAAGGACATGGGGAAGAGAAAATGAATTTAATATTCCTTGAAAGATGAGAGTGGAATTAAAAATTCCTTGAGAGGTTGATTAGGCTAGTTAGTGAAGGATTAGAGGATGGTTGGGTGGCTAAGAGAGATTAGAGGCCAACTTGCAAAAGTTGGAGGATGTGACACATCCTAATCAAGGATTAGGCATGTGCACATCCTAATGATGAGATTAGAAGATAGATTAGGATAAGATAAAAATGATGGAGGATGTGACATGAAGGGAATTAAGTAAATGGAATATTTATTTAATTCAATTGATAGAAGGAGGATTAAAGAGATAAGGTATTATTGATTAAATACCTTAGGGATTTGGTAGAATTAAAGCTATTAATTAAATAATAGCAATATTAATTAATTAATGCAGATAAGACGAATGGGGATGAATTTGGATAAATTAATTGTCCAAATTTAGACATCTACAATAAGAATTTGACTCCCACTAAATGAAATTACACCACCACAATGAAAGAATTTTTGGCTGTGGTACATGCAATCAAGAAATTTTGGCATTACACTACAGGGTACAAAGTGACTGTGTTCATAGACCATTCAGCTATCAAGTACCTAATGAACAAACTTGTAGTAAACAAAAGGATAATCAGGTTGTTATTGCTTCTACAATAATTCAATGTGACCATTATTGACAAGCTTGGGAAGTTCAATTTAGTTGTAGATTTCCATGTTGGATGATGTGGTTGTGTTGTTGATATCTAGTTGTCATTGATGTGAACACTATTAGCTTTGATGTATTGAAGGTTGTATATGTTGAGGATATCGAGAAAATTGTTAAAGGAAAAGTTGCAAGTTGCCAGTGGAACAGTGAAGGTCATGAAGGTGTCTTGTTCAATACGGTGAAGATCAGATCTTGTGGACTAAAGGGTTTATTTCTAAGAGTATTTGGTTCATCTACCGGAAGTTTCAGAGGTTCGTGTGAAGATTTGATTGTGTTATGGATAGATGTGTTCTGATAGTGTTTCTATGGTTACAGTTAGTGTTCCTGATTGAAGTTTATGTGATTCTGGTAATTTATGTTGTTGCAGATGTTTCTTTGTTAGTTCTTGTTGCTTGTGGATACTTCTAGATCATTCTCTATCCTTTTTGCATGTCCGCGTTGATCGGTGTGCTCGTGGTCAAATATTTTTCTCATGTGTGTTTGAGTTTTCATGCTCTTGGCCGACATAGTGTTTGTAACGTGTTGTTGATCCTTGGAGATTAAAATTTGAATGTTTTGCATGCTTGAGGATATTTTTTTGGGTCACATCATAATATTAGCCGATGGTGTTTGATTCACATTGAAAATTTATTTGTTAATTTGGGCTGACATTGCAAATATGTTTAATATCTTTTGGCTAACAAAGTTGTTGATGTAATTCCATGTTGTGGATATATATGAGTGATTGTTTGTGCGAATTTAGTGTGTATGGAGTGAAGGAGAGTCGGAGAAGACAAAGTGTGAATATTGATCTGTTCATTTGATTGTAGAGCAGAGTGAGAAGAAGTTTGAGCAAAGTGTGAAGAAGGTTTTTTGTGCTTAACCTGAACTCTTTAATCGCTTTTGTAGAAGTTTTTCAGCCATGGCCCTCAAATCAATCTCAATTGCTTGTATTCTTTTAGGGCAGCGGAGACCTCTTGTGGTTTTGAGCAAGGAACTCTAGTGCTGTGCCCCAATGCACGCGGGGTATTCCACTATTTTTCATTATACTTTTAACAAGGTATAATATTATGGAATAAGATCCACCGTGGTTTTTCCCCTAATAGTGTTTCCACGTAAAAAATATTGGTGTTCTTTGTGCTTTTGATGTGTTGATTGTTTATGGTTTATTTTTTTTTCATCACATCTGAGATTAAGTAAAGTTCAAAATTTTTAATTATTCTGTGACAACTAATTCAACCCCCCTCTTAGTTGTTTGTCCTTGTTTTTCCAACAATTGGTATCAGAGTAGGTTCCTTTGAAGAATTTTAAAAGCTTGAGGTAATCTGAGATGACATCATACAAGGAGAATCCTAGATTGGATGGAACAAACTACTCATTGTGGAAATCTAGGATGGAGTGTCATTTGAGGTGTATTGGTGAACCCTTCTAGAAGATTACAAAGAAGATATATGTTATTCCTTAGAATTGTCCTTCCACCCCTGATGAGATTAAAGAAGCTGAGACTAACATCAAGGTTATTGAAGCTTTGCTAAGTGCTTTGATAGATTCAAAAATGAAAAATGTGATAGGTCTAAAGAAAACTCATGAGATTTGGAAGAAGCTGGAGACTTTGTATGAAGGAGATGCACATGTGAAGATGGCTAAGCTACAGAGTTTGAAAGGAAAGTGTAGACGTCCAATTTGATCACTTCCATATGATCAAGTGTGTCTCTATGATCAAGCACGTCTCCTTATTCATCCATTTTCTCATCCCTTCTGTCAATATTAGTTAAACCATTTGTTTAATTAATACCTTGCATCTTACATAAGGGTCCTAGAGTATTTAATTTAATAAATAATTTACCCCTTTTCCTCCTCTAAATTAAATAAATTAACCATTTTATTTAATTTAGTCATATTCCCCTTTTGGAATTAAAATTCATTTTTTAATTCCTCTTTTCTCTCCCATGGTCACATCCTCCAACTTTTGCAAGTTGGTCTCTAGTCCATCTTAATTACTTCATCTTCTTCTAATTAACTAGGGTTAGAATGTGCACACCCTTAATCATCATTAGGGTCACATCCTCCATAATCTCCCACTTGCTTCTAATGAGTCATTAGTCCATCTAACTGAGTACTTGCACAACCTTAATCATTTGGTTAGCCTAACCTAATCCTCCTCCCACTTATGGCATGTGTCCTGTCAACCTTACTCTTTGACAAGGCACTCCACTTCCATGTGAATTTTTAATCTCCCCATAAAAGGAATTTTTAATTCTTCTTCCCACATGTCCACTCTATTATTTATTCTTCCCATCTCATGAGAATATTTGATGAATTTTAATTTCACATGTCCTCTGTTCACATAGGGGACAAGGGACTCTCTTTATGACTAGATCTTGTCCAATCCCAAGGTACTTTGTACCCCCTCCATGTCATGTCCTCCTTCCACCTCATGTCCACTTCACCTTTTAGGGCTACATCACATGCCACATGTCAAGATGTGAGGGCTTGTGAGTTCTCAACTCACCTTAGCCCTACATGTTGATATTTGGTGGCTCAATCTTGGCCATCCATTTCCCCTAAGAATTCTCAAAATTCCTATAAATGCCCCCTCTTTTCTCTCATTTTGGGGAGATCATTTTGCTAGCCAAACTCTTGCAGTTTTGTTTCTCAATCTACACTTAGCCATTTTTATGCTTTCATCCATTTCCATCCATCCTCACACTTCACATCTTGCATCTACTTGCCATCCAAGGAGCATACACATAAAAGATTGAAGGGCCAACCAAAGGATCGATTCGAGACAAGGTATAAAGTTCCATTTGTTCTTTTTATCTTGTGTTGATTCCAACTTAGGCTAATCTTGAGGTGTAGGTTGTTTTGGTGTTTATTTGCACCTTTTTACTTGCTGCTTGTTTTCTAATGCTTACATTCGACCTATCACATTTTTGGCACGCCCAGTGGGACCCACAAACGGGTCTCTTTCTTTCATATTTGCTATTTTTTGCATTTTTACAGGTCTAGGTTACAGAGTGGCGGACCTGTCCTGACAGAGTGGCAGATTTGTCCTGTAGTAGCGAACCTATCCTGCACCTGCCTCCCATGCAGGACTCGGCAAGAGCGGACCTTATCCCATTGTGGTGGACCCGTTCTGCTATGGCAGGTCTATCCACGTAGTGGCGGATCTGGTCTCCCTCGCAGGGTGTAATCTTGTCCCGTAAGGTAAAATTTCCGATTGTCTTTGCAAATTAGGCACATAGTTTAATTAAAGGGGTCAATAAACCTTGTTTGGCATGTTTGGGAAGGCTATTTGACGTATCCAATCCCCTTGCACCATTTGGCGATCTTGGGTGACGAGAAATCGTAGCTTTCCAAGTCCTTTTGAGTCACCCCTTTTTCACTTTCTTAGTGGGACTTGCTTGGGAATTTCATCACCCCAAGGGACGATTCCAACCACGCGTACCAGCGGGGTATATAAAGGGGGGAGAGCGAAAGCTATACCTCAATCCAACCATGTTATAATTGGCGAAGCATCGGGATGATGTGAAGAGTTGGTCCGAGCCTTTAGTATCTCGCTAAGGTTCCCGACTCACACTTGTAACGGGTTAGTGTTCACGGTTTGGGCCTCATGTACCAGGTGTATATCGAGGACTCCTTAGCGACCATGTGCATCTTAGAGTAGAAGACTTTGTTGACCATACCCGTTTCTACTAATCTTAGGGTTGTGCTGTTTTAATTATCTTTCTTGTGCAAAAACTAGTGATTATCAGTTTGGCCAAGTCTTTTATGATTGCTATATTTTGGGTCCTTTGCCTTACCCATCCATCAAAACATCAAGCTTAAACCTATCCTTTGGCAGAATTGTCCTTATCTTTTGGCGGATCTATCCCTATGCTGTGGCGGACCTGTCCTAACTCTGTGGTGGACCTGTCCTATTGTATTGGTGGACCTGTCCCTGTGTTGTGGCAGACCTGTCCCAGTGCAGTGGCAGACCTATCCTTGGTCTGTGGCAGACCTATCCTAAGTGCAGTGGTGGACCTGTCCTAGTGCAGTGGCGGACCTGTCCTTATGCTGTGGCAGACCTGTCCTAATGCTGTGGTGGACCTGACTTTTGACCAGCCTATATTATCACTTGGCACTCATTGCCCCTCTATTTTAAACATCGATACGACCATTAAGCATCCAAAACAAACATCTAAATATCAGTTCTGAGTCTCCATCCGTTCGTTCTAAAGGTCATTTATCCTGAACACTCTTTTGCTTGTTTCGAAAGCCATTCATCTACTCTAAGACGCTCCCCATCCGTCCTAAACCCACTTTCATCTCTGATCTCCAGTATTCCATATAAACCCTATTGGAGTAGTCATCTGAGTTGACCTAGGTATTCATCCCTAATCATAAATCATTGTAAATAGCTTAGGATCACTATTCGTCTTAAGTCAGTCATCCTTTTTGACCCAATCAATCCGTTTCTATCTCAAGTTGGATTCGGTGTCGTTATCATACATCCAGCTTTCAATCAATACCTAGTGTTACCAAGGATCCTTCCTAAACTCGATTGTGGATCTCGGTCTTCATCATCCTTATCATCACATCAATCCTAATCATTAGATCAATCCAACCCCCACATCATCAAATCTATCCAAATCAAAATCCAAAATCTAGACTAATCCGATGCCATCAAACCAATCCACATTGGCCTGACCGATCATCATCAGCTAATCTCCCATCCAATCGAATCAATCTTCCATTATCCAGGTCTTCCCAATATCTTGATCCATCTCGTCATCTTGCATGCCCGTTCAAACTCGATCACAGGCAAAGAAAATGGCCGACCAACAAGCCCTGAATGCCCAATCAAACAACCCTCAAAATCCCACCAACACAGTCAACATCTCATTAGATCCTAACTATGGTGCTAATATCCCTCACAATCCCCACAATGGCACCTCATCACAATCCAATGTGGATGGTCAAAACACGTCACCACCTGGGGAGGAAAACATGGTTGATCAACCTGAGCTCAGTATGATCCGTGATAGATCATCAGATTGCAGCTTTTAAATGCTTAACTTTACACAAGCTGCTAATGATTATTTCAAGTTAATTAAAACAAAATTAACTTAAGGAAATAACATAAAGAACGTAATAAAAAGGTGATTATAACAGAAAGAAAGGAAATGAGAGATAGAAAGAGAGAGAAGAAGAGAAGTGCAAACAACGCTTGATAACGGAGTTCGTCACAGAATGTGACTACGTCTCCGGGTCCACTCCAATAGAGAGACCGATCCGATTAACTCCAAAATCGATTACAATAGCACCACCATTCTTCAAGCAATTCGGCAGCGTAATGACGCTCTGATATGCAAGAATGATCTGAAAACTCTTCAACAAGACCTCTCTTTTGATTATCTCCTTACGCCTTCAAGACTTCACACCAAAAACTGATTCTCAACTCTCACCTCAAGCCCCCTTTTTATACAAAGAATTTGCTCAAATTGGTTACCAACCAATTGATTTGAAAATATTCACCTTATCTCTCCAAATACATAAGGATCTTCAAAAATCTTCCCTTATTTACATAAAAATCATTAAAAAATCTCCCAATAAAAACCTCTAATATCCCATAGGATTATATTAATATTTTAGAGCCCTTCTTTTCTCATTTTCGGGCTACATTGGTTAGAGGTTGTTTTTATTGTTTTATTTTAAACTTTGAAAACATAGCCATTTCAGGGCTTTCTAGTTAGGAATATCTCCTAACTAATCGTTATAAACAATCTTCACCACATATATTATAAACTATGCGCGTGGTCTAACGGTGCTTAAGCATTTTGAAAGCCCGGCGGTTCCGGGTTCCACCCCCGCCGTTCATTTTGAAAACAAATTTCAAACCGAAGAGATAACAAAACACACCGGTATTCGAATATAGTTGAGCGCTGTGTGTGGGGTCTAACGGTGGCGCGGAGGCTTCGCGCAGGGGAGGTGGCAGTTTCGAATCCCACCCGGGCCGGTAGCATATTTTGCAACAATATAACAAATTTCTTAACAAACAACAACCGAATCCGAATCGCCGACGAAGAGCAGAAGATGGGGCCACGTGTCGCACCAGGAGGGTGCCACGTGGCAAACTCTCATCTATGAACATGTATGGTCAATCGACACCGGAGCCTACGTGAACTGGCGACCGTCGATGACGTGTAATGCCAACCCAAGCGCCATCAGTAATCGAGTGATGACGTGGCATGAGGACTAGACTGACTATACCGCCATGTAAGTGTAATCTGATCGTCAGAGATACACGTCACTGCCACCTGTGCCACGCAATGCTGACGATGTGTACGGAGGACACGTGTCAACGCCCGATTCGTTGACCTTGCTGACGTCACCTGCCACATCATCACGCCACGTCGACATGTACGGACCGTACGGACTGCCACGTGTCAATTTCTGATTGGTCCACTTCGGATTTCATACATCATGCTGACGTCAGCTGTACGGATGATGACGTCATCACTGTACCTTCAAGTCCATCAAGTCAACTGAAACTTTGACCGCTGATAAATTGAGCCTCCGATGTCGGATTTCGACGAAACGAAGCTATGCTGGAAAGCTGCATGAGCTCTTCACGATGATGCGCCATTGATTTTGACAACGCCATTTTTTTCCTTCTGGATGCCCTTTGATTCCAGTTTGACCAAAGGTTTGACTGGCTATAACTCGTGCAAACGGACTCGTTTTCGCTCCGTTCGAGTTGCGTTGGAACCAGGACATCGAGCTCTTCCTGATGGTGTTGATTTTGGAGAAAAATAAGACACTTCACTTCCACCTAAAAAATGTCCACCGGATCATCACATTCGAGGAACACTTCAGCAACCTTGTTAATGCACAAATGACAGAATGCCTTCTCGAAAGACATGGTGACAAGATCTTGGCTCACTTGATTAACAAAGGTGTCAAGCTACCGTTAGGTGTTGACTTATCCAAGTATGGCACCTCCACATCTAATGTACTCCAAGGATCACATGACATCCCCAGTAGCTTGTATGTCCCCAACATTCCTTCCGTAGAAGGTTGGCATCAACCTGAATTTGGCAATGCTGTCCTGTATCCCATTGGCAATCCCACACATCCCACCATCTCGGTCACGGGAACACCCCAAACCATTGATCCCAATGATCCTTTTGCCTATGGCATGCCACAAAACGTCCCACAACCTCAACCATTAATGCTACTGACACCACTCCCCTCGAACCTGCCTCCTGTCAACACTAGGGGCAACCCTTTCACCACCTTACCCCCACCTCCTAGGTCTACCAATCCTCCACCATCATCATTCATACCCCAACAACCACCCCAATCTACTAATCCTCCACCATCGTCATTCATACCCCAACAACTGCCCCAATCTACCAATCCTCCACCATCGTCATTCATACCCCAACAACCTTCCCAATCTAACATCCCTCCTCCATCGTCATTTGTATCCCAACAACCTCCCCAAGCCTATGCTCCTACTAGTGCTCAACAACCTCCCTCGCACAACATCTCAATCGCACCTCTACCTCAACAACAACCATCGGTCAATCCCTTATTTTCAACACAACCATCACAACATCAATCGCAAGGAAATCAACCTCGACCTTCAGCCCCGACCATATCTCCCTTCCTTGCATCCATCTTACACCCGCAAGCGCAACCACCACATAACATCCCATCTCGCCCACCACAGCCGCCAACTATGCATCAGCAACCACCCCATCATTACAACTATTACAATAAGCAACAATATCAACAACAACCATCCTATGTGGCATCGCAACAGTCATATCAGCCCCCCCAATATCTGCAAGCTAATCAACAACACTTTCTCTATACTTCCCAACAGTACGCCACCCACAACTACCCAACCAATCCATATCCCACCTCGCAACAACAACCTTTTTATCAACAAGGTTCCTTGGCGTATCAGCAGGAGGTGCCACCTCCTCATTATCCATACGCCCATCCCCAAGTGTCATCCCAAAATCCACAATTGTCCTATCATCAATACCCATCCAACACACCGGCCAACGCGGACATCCTAGAAATCAAAGCTGCTCTAAAAGATCTCTAGGCAGGGACTGGAAAACAATCGTTCAAGTTTGAAGATATATGCCCATATCCATATGATCCCTCCATCTCATTGATTCCCTTCCCCAAACATTTTGAAATGCCAAAGTTTGACAAATATAAGGGGAACAAAGATCCTAAGGCCAACTTACAGGAGTTTTACTCCCAGTGTCAAGAAGTTATCCACAATGACAACTATCTCTTGCGCCTGTTTCCTTGAAGCTTGGCAAGCAACGCGCTAGGGTGGTTCATGACCCTCAAAAAGGGATCTATAAATTCTTTTGCAGACCTGTAAGAGAATTTTGTATCCTACTTTTCCTTCAATTTGGAGAAAGATACTGATACCTTGGATCTTCTCAAAGAGAAACAACATGAAGGGGAAACCTTCACTAGCTATCTCCAAAGGTGGCATGCCCTAGCAAGCCGAATGAAAACCCCTTTGAAAGAAAAGGACATGGTCACCCTCTTCATGGAGAACTCCCATCCCAACATGGCCCATAACTTTCGATTACATTGTGTCACCACTTTCATAGAGGTAGTAGAGAAGGGACCCATCCTTGAGCGTGCCCTTGTTGCCAAGGGGCACATCAAAATATATAATCAAGATAAGGAAAGGTCATTCAACGACAAGCCACATTTTTGGAACAAGAACAAAAATGTAGTAAATGATGGCATTATTGATACTAAACATGTCCACGCGGCCAACACATCCTTAAAACAACAACAACAATCCATACCTAATGCCATATCTCGGTATTCAATAAGGGACACATCATCCTCCCCTAACAAATTAACCAAAATAACTAAGGAACACTAAACTAGTATGCTCAACTAGGAGAACCTTCAAGATCATCTTCAATAAACTGTTGCAGATCAGCTATCCGATCACGTACCCTGTCACCAAGCCACTCGACGAATCCAAACCTAAGCCTGCATGGTTTAGGGAAAATGAATATTGTAAGTTCCACAAAATCAAAGGACACTCTTTGAATAAGTGTTAGGGTCTGAAAAACAACATCCAAGATCTCATAGATCGAGGTGATATCAACGTCGACCCGAGCCAAGCTCCGTCGTCCAATGCTCAATTGCAGATCTATCAAAACACCTTTCCAAACCATAACCAAGGCCTGAGCACCTCCAACAATAATCCTCAAAACAACAGCACAAATAACGTGAGCTACAGGAATGTACCCCTCAATTACAAGGGTATTATTCATTACATTTAGTAGGTAGAACCTCGTGTATCCATGATACATGTCAAAGCTAAAGACCCTCAATGTGCTGTTACCACACGACGAGCCTGCATCACCGTTCCTCCAGCCTCCGCACCTGCCCAATCAACTCCTGTAACCTCCCAGTACAACATCCTTGATCACTTAGGAAAGACCCATGCACATATCTCCATTTTGGATTTACTCAAGTCTTCCTCGTGCATCAAGAAATCCTCAACAGAGCCCTACAGGAAACCCATGTGCCTAATAACATTGATCCTACACAATTCCAAGCCTTGGTAGGACACCTAGCTTCATCTCACCAACTGCACTTCAGCCAAAACGATATGCCCAACATTGATGCCAATCACAATCGCCCCTTACATATCGAAGTCGTGGTTGCCCGTCATAAAATAAAAAGAGTCTTGGTAGATAATGGCTCTGCCCTCAACTTGTGCACTCTAAAGTTCATAAAATAGGTGGGGTATACTCAAGCAGATTTAAGTAATCAGATCATCACAATCAAGGCTTATGATAATGCAGAGAGGAATTCAGAAGGTATCATCAATCTTCCTGTCCAAGTGGGACCGGTGGTTCAGTACATTACTTGCCATGTCCTTGATCTGGACTTGCCATATAATCTCCTACTCGGCCATCCATGGCTCTATGCTATGCAAGCTGTCCCCTCCACCTACCATCAGTGCCTCAAATTCCCAGTCAACGGACAAGAGGTCACCATCTATGCCGACCCCCAACCATTTGAATACTGCCATGCTTTAGAAGCTTCATTTCCCCGTTTACATTATTGTCCTGGGGTTGAAATGGGGGCATCCCAGTCATCATCCACTAATCCGCTCTCCACTGCAAAAACCACTCCATCCTCCACCACTGAGCCTATAGTCACTAAAGTCCAGATCATTGACAAAGGGTGTGGCGAGTATGAAATGCATACTACTCTTAATGTAGCGACCATGCCACCATCACCACACGAGTATGGTCAACCTTCGCATGCCACCCCAAAAGAAGATAAGACTATCACCTTCCATGGCAAAAACATCCCTACCACCACTTTCGTATCCCCAAGTATCAAGATAGATACACCAGAAGAAGACATAAGCCAATGGGTTTATCGAGAAGAACCCCAGCCGGAAACTCCTCTCAAGGAATACTTTCAAGAAAAGTACCCCTGGCCAACAAAGTTCATGGAAAAGCATAACTATCAAGGCAGAGGCCTAGGAAAGGAAAAATAAGGGTGTTTGCAACCCATTAATACGTCCTAGCTACCAAAAAACGTGGGCATTGGGTATGACAGAAAGTAGAAAGGCTCTGAAACATCGTCTAATGCTTCCAATAGTGTCACTGTGGACAAGGGCTCATTGGAAGACATACCCAAGGAGGAATCCATCATACGTGCATACGATGACATCGACCACACCGACCTATCATCTATGTTTGAATGCCTATCCGTCTGCACTATTAACCTATCCCTTTGCCATCCTGAGCTTATTGATTGGGACCTACGTAATCGCACACCTGTTAGTATGTCGGCAGACACATATGTCAACCTTATGGGATTGGGGGAGGATGAACACTCTAGTCGCAAAAATAAGAATAAGAAAAGTAACAAGCGGTCATCTAGTGAAAACCTCCATGAGGCACTTCTTGACCTTAAAAAAGTAAAAATAAAGTATGCATCTGATGGCGAAAACCTCGAAGAGGCGCCAGAAGATGGAGATGTTCTTCTTCCCCTTATGGGAACTCAGTTATCTACCCGATCATCTATTCTAATTGAAGAGACTCAATAAGTCAATCTGTGAACTGCTAAAAGCCCTAAGGTCACCTATGTAGCTAAGTCACTCTTAGAACAAGAATATCCGATCATCGTGCAGCTACTCCAAGAGGGAATCGTTAACTTTGCTTGGTCATACTCAGACATGCTAGGCTTAGACCCTGCCTTAGTAGTTCATCACTTAGACATTCACCCAGACGCCAAGCTGGTCAAGCAAAAGCTCTGCAAGATGCATCTGCAAGTCACGTTGTTAGTCAAGAAGGAATTGGAGAAGTTACTAGAGGTGGGTTTTATCAGACCAATTGATTACTCCGAGTGGATCTCTAATATAGTACCAGTTGCTAAACCAAATGGAGACATTCGTGTCTGCACAAACTTCAGGGATCTCAACAAAGCCTGCCCAAAAGATGACTTCCCCTTGCCTAACATTGACATGTTGGTCGACCTGACAGCAGGACATGATATGTTATCCCTTATGGATGGCTTCTCCGGGTATAACCAGATCCGAATTGCACCTGAAGACCAACACAAGACCGCCTTCACAACTCCTTGGGGCACTTTTTGTTACAATGTTATGCCCTTCGGTCTCAAAAATGTGGGGGTGACATATCAGAGGGCAATGACGGTCATCTTCCATGACCTCATACACATCATCATGGAGGACTATGTCGACAACCTATTAGGAAAATCTAGAACACGAGCAAAACATCCTGCCATCCTGAAAAAGATATTTGAGTGGTTAGAGCACTACAAGTTGTGACTAAATCCAAAAAAGTGTGTCTTTGGGGTCATTTCTGGAAAGTTTTTGGGTTTCATAGTCTCTCGCAGGGGCATTGAGGTTGATCTTGCCAAGGTAAAAGCTATCCTAGACATGCCACCTCCATTACAATCTCAAAGCGGTTAAAGCCTCCCGAGGGAAAGATCTGATCCATCCGTCGGTTCATAGCCCAGTTGGCAGATAAGTGTCAGCCATTCACTCATCTTCTAAAAAAAGATTCCGCCTTCCGATGGAACTAGCAGTGTCAGATGGGCTTCGATAATATTAAGGAATATTTAGCCCATCCCACAATATTGATGCCACCTATTCCCAACAAACCCCTTTTGCTTTATATCTTCGCCACTTCAGTTGGGTTGGGGGCATTGTTGGCACAACATGTTGAGTTATCGAAAGAGAGGGCAATCTACTACATCAGTTGGACATTGGTTGGCTACGAGCTAAACTACTCCCCCATGGAAAAATCCTACCTCGCACTCGTCTTCAGCACAGAAGCTTCGACATTACATGCTTAGCCATCCAATAAAATTAATTGCCAAGATCGATCCATTGAAGTATCTGTTATCTAGAACCACTCTGACTGGCCGCATGGCTAAGTGGGTCATGCTCCTTAGTGAATTCGACATAGAATATGTGGACCACAAGGCTATCAAAGGGTAGATAATCACATATCAGTTAGTGGAAGCTCCTCTAGTTGATACTCATCCATTGATCACAGAATTCCCCGATGAAGAAGTCTTCTTCGTTGATGAGACCCCTATGTGGGCACTGTACTTTGATGGATCATATACACATAATGGATCGGGGGCAGGAATTTTATTAGTCACCCCTCAGGGTGACTACATTCCCAAGTCATTCAGGATAGCATTCCCATGTACCAACAATATGGCAGAATACGAAGCTCTCCTCACCGGCCTCAAAATTGCAAAATAGTGGCACATAACTCGGTTGAAAGTCTTTGGTGATTCTTTGCTAGTCATTAGACAAGTTAATGATGAGTTCCTAACCAAAGATGATAAGTTGTTACTCTAGAAGTGCATGGTGGATGATTTCAAGAAATATTTCACCTCTATACAATTTGAACAGATTCCCAGGGTACGCAACAAAGCTGCTGATGCAATGGCCACTATTGGCTCTCTACTGGACATGCCCAAAGACCAAACAAAATGCGAGTTTCTTGTAGAACAACTTTTAATCCCAGCATATGACATCCCTGAAACTGACATGGTGTGCGATATCATGGGTCCCACCTCCCCATGGTACCAAGACATCTATACCTATCTCCATGATAACATTATACCCCCAGATCTCACACGTAACCAACGCAAATCCTTCGTTCATCACTCTTCTCCGATCGTCGTAAATTGGGTGATGCGGCATGGAGTGTGGTGTGGTGGAGTCCTCTGGATGTCTGAGATGAGGGACAGAGCCCATGCTGCACTAGCTTGAGGAGGTGTTTGTAAGGAGCACATTCAAATGGTAGCGAGCACCTGGCAAGGATCGCTACGGTACGGTCGGTATTGGCTATGTTGGAACACGATGCTTGTGAGTTTGTGAAGAAGTGTTTTCCATGCCAACATGCAGATTTAATTCATGCCCCAGCACAAGATCTTTAGCCCCTCTTGGCACCATGGCCATTTTCTCAATGGGGTTTCAACTTGATTGGCAAGATTTACCCACCATCATTCGATGGCCATACATTTATAATTACTACCACTGAGTATTTCATCAAGTGGGTGGAGGCAATGCCCCTTTCACAAATCACCGGCACTTAGATTTCCAAATTCATC
>VDFB02373501.1:0-47300 GCA_007258455.2 Sequoia sempervirens
TGGCTGTGTGGTATTTATGGGTTGTAAGGTTTTTTTCCTTTCAGCTACCTTTGGTAGCTCTTATTCTTTGTAATAATCCGCTTGATTCAATATAAAAATATATATATAGTTGAATTTAATCAGGGGATAAATTTATCACAAATCTAGTATGTATCTTTATCTAATTATTATATCTTTACTATTCCATTGTAACTAGTGCGCTATAGGGACACAAATGTGTATAGAATTTTATATATTAATCCAATATCTTCAATAATTTTTATGTATTTCTATGCACTAAAAAAGGTAAGAAATATACAACAAACACTTCTTATTTGACAGTCACATTGTTTTAGAATATAGATTTCCAAAATTACAACTATTGAAAGTTTGAAATATTCTTGATAAGCTCTCATGATGCTTTTGTTTGATAGTTTCATGTAGTTCCAAGAGCTTACCAGCAATCATTATAAAAGAAATACTAAATAGCAACTAAAGGCCTCAATTCTTGAAGAAAACTACAATATATTAGTGCATTTCCTAACAGTGTTGTATTACCTAAAGGAACACATCATGTTAGCTATCTATTTAGTTTTATTCATCTATAGATCTATGTGGGCTTATTCACAGGGTTAAAACTAAGTATTTTCATGCAATACAACTATAATATAGACCAAAGTATTCTCTAGAGAGTAGCAAGCCATAATAATTTTTAATTTATGCTTTTTTATTTTCTGAGATTATGCTTGAACTATCATGCCTCAATATTTTATTCTAACTCATCCGACTAAGTTGAATGCCATCTTAGAGTTTCTTGTCTTAGACATTGTCATTCCAATTCATGTTAATGCATTTTTTTTCTCATCCATAATTATATTATTATAAACCATTAGAAATTTAGGCTATGACCCAAGTATATGCTTCAAATATTTCATTACCCTTTTTATTTCACTCATAGATAATGATATTAATGAAGAAATAATAAGGGCAAATAATAGTGTATGCTTTGATGGATAACACGGTATTAATGAGATAGAATTTTAGACAAATATGGATACAAGTTGGAATGTCTGAATAGTAGTCAAAGTTAGTAATAACATTTGTTCCTGCAAATAAAAGAAAGTATTTCAACACCATCTCATTTGTGTCAAGAATTTATCCCAATGGTGAACTTGTGTTTTATATGTAATTTGAATTGTTTGAGTTAGGATGCACGAATGGTATTACAAGATCATTCATTTCTTATGGACTCCAATATGTACTACAATACATGTTTACTAACAATTATTTGTGAATTATTAACTTAAATTATGCATGTTTCCCATTTTCCAATTATAATTTTGTAATGTTTACCACCCAGATTAATGGTGGATCTTACCCTTTGATGTCAATATCTCCTCTCTCTAAAATTATTTGTGGAGTATATTTAAGGACCTTCCATCTACTAGTAGTTCTAGTAACTCCTTAAGGGATTTAATATTTTTGTATTCTATTAGTTCTATCTCGTGGCTAATCCAAGATTCAATGGCCCTTCCTATCTAAAAATAGTTCTTGGTAATCATAAACTAATATCTCATTTATAATATATTTACCATGTAGCATATTAGGTTACGAAACCATGTTAACGTGAGTATAAGATCAATGATAATATTTTGGTTTACTCATAAATAGTAATTGCATAGGTATATATAGAAAAAGATAGAGATTTTTATATAAATAGACTTATTCTTGTATATTGGTGAGTAAAAATAATCAGTAGTGTATTTGACTATGATTGATATGATTTTTATAATAGCATTGCAGAATAATTTGTTGGTTGTATGTGTCATTTAATAAGTATAATAAATTTATTTTAAGATGTTAAAAGTTGTGAGCAAAATTGTTCAATAGAATAGATGATTATAACCTAAGTTATAATAATTATTTATAGCATGAATTTTATTTAAAAGTTGTGAGAGTTTATAATATGATATAATTGCTTACTTATTATTATGAGTTATTAAAATTTGATTTATATGATGAAATTTATCTTCTTACTTTGTTTGGTTTATTTATTGCAAAAGAATGTGTGTTAGAAGTATACATTGACTATGATTTCCAATAAGTCATAACCCACTATAGCATGTGTTGTTTTTTTTGGTACCATGCATACACAAAGTCAAGCTAAATTGAAAAAAAAAACAACCTAGTTGTACATGAGGGTTGTTTGCTTCATCTAGTTATTTTAGAAAAAATCTTTGGAGATCCTATATGTGGGTCTAGTCATAAACTTTGACCTTGAACTAGTGTTCCCATTATTATAGTGTGGACCGGTGACATTGAACTGTTGTCAAATTATTTGTGAGAAATGTGCTTCGATGGTATACATTATTATCAACCAACCAAGTATGTGATGGATCAAGCTCAAGTTGGCGAACCATGAAGCCTCTAATTTTTTTGTACATAGGTAAGGCCATCATGGATGAGCCCTCGAGGCATAGGTCTAAATCTTAGGTCGTGTCCTTCCATAACTGCTTTGGAATTATTATTGATTATTTTATCTTGATGTTGAAACTAATTGAGTATCTAGTTTTACAGGTTTCTTTTGAGTACAGATTATGAGAATCTAGTGGGTTGCTAATTACATTGTGAGATGAAGCAAAGGAGATGATGGTAAGGGATGGTCATTCATATCAACTGATTAGGTTAGTAGAAATTCCATAATGATAGCTTATAGATAAACAATGAGAATAGTGCTTATTGAAATGTTCGATTAATGAAAGATTGATACACTTTGGTATGTTAAATGAATGTTTCATTAGACTATATCAATCTCTTGTGATATATTTAATTTGTATAACATGTGACACAATTATGTTTTAGATTATAAAAGTGTTAGTATATCTAATTATTCTATCTCGATGTTATGATTCTATGTCTCCTTTTTGAAATCCAACCATGATTATCAAAACAATTTATTTATTTAACTAAAGGTTATAATTTATTGATCAAATGTTTCTATGCTTCTCATGAATTATGTGCATTAGAAACAAGCTTTTGTGAGTTAGTCAAGTATATGAGGTTGAAATTTGAAATGTGTCGTGTCCTTAGTTATGTTTTTGGTAGATTATCTTGGGCATTACAAAGGATGATGTCCACATAGTACCATAAATGGAGAATTTTTTTATGAACTATGAAAATAAGTGATATCACCATCTTGCTAGTGGTAGCCAATTTATCTATTGAGATTATTTCTTTGAAGTGAAATAATGTAGATATCCTTTCAAACACTTCTTAACAACCTCAATTCACCAACCATATTGAGGATGGTATGGAGAATTATGAGCCAATTGAGTACCCAAACATGAGAATATTTTTTTCCAAAAGTTACTAGTAAAGATAAGATCATGACAATTGACAAAAACCTTAGGTATACCATGTAGCTTTTGAATATTCTCTAAAACTTATTTTTCCACTATACTTGTTGTAAGCAAATGTGATAATACAATAACATTCATATTTAGTGAGGAAATCTACTACTCCCACGATGACATTCTTACCATTAGATCTTGGAAGCCTTATAATGAAGTCCATAAAGACCTCTTCCCAACATTGGCTAAGAATAACTATGGATTGCAAGAGACTAGGTGTCTTAATTTTATCCCCTTTATTTCTTTGACAAACCAAACATTCTACCACAAATTTTTGAACATCCCCTTTTAGCCCTTCCCAAAAAGAATTTTTTATTGACCTGATTGTATGTCTGCAAAAATATTGAATGATCGCCAATTGGAGACTTGTGAAACTCTGTAAGAATCTTTTATTTGAGAGAGAAATTCTTGTAAAGATACAATCACTCTTTATACCACAAAGCATCTCCCTTCCAACAAAACTTATTTGAACTAGTAGGATCACTATGTAATTGTTGAATGAGATTACTTGTAGCAACATCAGTATGCCACTCTACTTTGGCTTCTACTACCAATCTTTTTGTAATATTTAAAAATGGAACACAAGAATGCTTCATCCTTCTCATCCTTTCGAGATAGTGCATTTGCCACAAATTTTTCCTTCCCTTTCTTATATACAATCACAAAGTCATATCCCAACATCTTAGTGACCCATTTTTGTTGCTCTTCAAAAGATAATCTTTGTTCCAAAAAAAATATTTTAGGCTAGCATGATTTATCTTAACCTTGAAGTGTCTACCCATTAAATAAGGACTCCATTATTTTATTGCATGAAGAATAAGCCAACATTTCCTTCTCATAAAAAAGTTTGAATTGATTCTTACCCTTTAGTTGACTACTCTCAAAATAAATGAGTTGACCCTCCTACATGAGAACTACTCCTATACCATTTCTTGAAGCATCACATTCCACAATAAAATATTTGATGAAGTCTAGAGTGGCAAGGACTAGAGTCATACACATAGCCTCCTTCAATCTCTCAAATGCTACATTACCTATTTTTAGCTACAACTCAAAACAGGTAGAGCTGAATTTGCATTCATCAAAGAAGGTACAAAAAATTTTCTACTTAAGTATTCATTATGTTCCAGAACTTTGATTACTTATGAATTTCAATTGTTATTATGCAAATCTCTGTAACAAAGGAACTCATAAATTTGCATAAAAGAATGTTGTTTTTATTGATATTGGAAAACCTGAAGTCCCGTACAAACCGCGGGAGTAGCCAATTTGATATTTATAATCAAATGATGAATACAGAAAGGAAATGTATATCATACAAATGAAAATAATGTAAACGTGAGATAGAAGGTGATTCGGCATTGCCTAGAATGACGAATCATCGTTACATTTGAAGTCTTCAGTTGTTGTGCTTTCAAATTGATCCAACTCCAGGCTCCAAAAGCATCTACAAATATGATGAAATGTGATATTAGAGATGGTCTCTAAGCAATGACAGATCATATCCTATCATATGCCTACATTACCAACAAAAATATAACACACACTCAATTAGGCATTCATCAAATGATTTGAACGAATCGAATTGATATGATCGAAAGGAACATAACTCAATGTAAGCTTTCAGCTTCATTTATTTTGCTAATGTGTTTGTTTAAGTGTGTAGGTATAGGTATAATCATCATTCCAATCAAAAAATATGCTTATGAGTGGTGTGAAATGTGGCTCCCATAAGGGTTGAGCCCAGCTCATAAACAGTGACATGGGACAACAGTATGGAATAAAAGTAATTATCATTCTCCATGAATAGATAGTTGATCAAGTAACTTTATTTCAACTTGATAAAAATAGATTGAGTAAGTCATCTCTTGTTCATCATTTGAAAATATATCAAGAACAGTTACCAGTCATTCATTGCAAAAAGCTATCATCAATGATAGAACAATAATCGTGATCAAGTGCAGACTCAATATAAATGGATGATGCAGATTAAGGTGTTTCTAAAATCAATCTGCCATCAATAGTAAATTATGGTCATAAATGATGGTTACAGGCATAAGAATGCAAAGGTTCAAGGATGACCATCATGATAGCATGAATGCATAACTGGAAGGCAATAGATCAAAAAAAGTGTTGATAACACAGTAAACTGCAGGTCTATAAGATAGATTTACAAGAGCAACCTTTGATTTATTTATCAAAGGAATAGAAAGAGCATCATCATCATAAGAACAGTCACATATGCAAGGAAAAGATTATCATAGACCATCTTAATGAATGGATAATTGATCAAACAACCAGATGAGCCATGCATAAGTGAGATATCAAACAAGAGAGGTGTAGTCATGATATCATATCTTGTGCCAATGAAATATCAAAAGTTGCAGTCACATAATGATAGGGAAGTCATGCTAAGTGACAACGATTTCATCATAGATGAGCACAGTCAAAAGAACATTTGTTGAAGTCCATATTCAAAGCTCAACACAGTTTCTTGGAAGTAAAGAATACAACTATTTAGTGACAGAAATAACAAAAGGCATATGTATGCATGATAAAAGCTACTAGTGAAGTTGTAGATTAAGGACAATAGAACAATTTAAAGGTGTAAGTCATGAGAGCTCATTAATTATTAAATGCAATGAATCACAAATACCCGAAATGTAAAGGAAAAGTATGTAAGCCATGTTATTTTCAAAGGGTCAAGCTAACAAAGAAGGGATTTCTTTCATTTCTTGTATAGAAAAGCTCAAAACAGAATCAATAGTGGCCTCACAGAAGTATGAAAATACCCAGATGAAGGAATATTCACATAAGCTCAAATACCCACCTGGGGGTTTTCCTCATAAATATAGATATATGGAGTTACCATATTTTCAGTTGTGGGTCGAAATCAATAACAGATTTTTGTTGTTTACAGCAAAAGATATTAAATTTTCAATCATGGTCACAGCCTGGAGCTTTCTTTCTTCAAAATATAGAGGTACCCATTTAATACTTTCACTTCAAAAATCATAAATACATACATGAGCATTGAAAGTCACCAAGGTGGAAGCATGGAGATGGCAGAGACAAATCTCATGTCCTATGAAGAAAAGGAGAATCAAAATGTCTACAAACTATTTTTTTTTTAGAAATACACAGCCAGTCACATGAGAAATGAAGTTGTGACCATGATTTCTCAAGAAAGCATCAAGGGTGTTCAACTGAACAAAAGAAGGGTTTTCTAATCTTTATTTTCAGAGAAATGAGAAAAAAAAACATTGAACAAAGGACTGATTCATGAAAATAATCATAGATTTGAAAGTTTCTTTCATTTTTTTCTGTATATAAACAACCAGAAATCAATTCTCTTTGACAGCAATACAGGGGCTCAAAAATCATCCAAGCTCCATGGTGGCAGCATTACAGCAATGAAGGAGTCATAGCTCAAGCAAAATGGAAATAAAATATAGAGTAAAATAAAGCTTATCGATGCTTGTTGAAGAAAAATACAGTTAAGGCGACAGATTTCTCCATAGTTTTCCTCCAAAAGCTCAAGCCAAAGGGAGTAACAAGTAAACAACAAACATAAATGCATCAGGTCTTATATATAGCCACAGCCTTGAGGCCCCAAAAACCCATTAAAATGCTTGAGAAGATGCAGATTTGTGACAGAGTAATTTTTTATCTTACCTTTCCTATTCAAAAATCTCTCAAAGAATCATCAAAATCGACAAGAAAGAGTGCAGATCAAGTTTGAAACCCTAGTGCTTTCACCATGGCGACGCAACAGGGAAGTCTTCAAGAAAAGAAAAAGTAAAAATGCAAAATGATTAAGAGTTAGGGCTCTATGGTATTTGCTTTCCCTAAGTCGACAAGCTTTTTATTTTTGTTCATTATTTTTGGAAAAATCATTATGTTTTATTGATGCCTATGGTTTTTGACTTTTAAGTCAAGTGCCTAGCAATGATATGGTCGGCCCTATCATGATATTTATGAATGTTACAAGTGTTGTGTGGTCGGCTAATTAATTTATAATGGTGAGTGCATTTTTTAATATATGCCAAGTATATTATATAAAGCCGTGAGAAGGGAGTGAGACTTCCAATTTTGTCATTATTCCTTTTTTATTTGCATGAACCATAATGTAAGCTAATTAATTAAATGATAGACTATAAGTCATTTAATTAATTTAGCCATCTTTAAAATGCAAATAAGAAGACATCATGTGAAGTCGAGTTCATTATAAATCCATGCAAAATACAAGTAAAGCTAACTAGAGAATGAAATTGATCATGCGAGTTATGAATATTTTTGGCACTTTTCTTCAATTTCACATCAGGTTATTAACTGAAGATTAAGCATGCACAATATAGAGATGGAGTTCCAATTCTCATGGGCGGATTGACATAAACGAGGTGACTTTTTGCATGCTTGACTCACTGTTTGCAGATTTCCAGTTCAGTTTGAGCTGCTTTTCAATTATATATATTGTGACTGGGAGTTTGAGACCGAGTTCACTCATTTTTGCATGAGTTTGAGCTCTTCTTTTGAAGATATTTTGATTTGCTCAGGATTTTCCTTGGAGTTATCATTTTCTTACTGAAATTGACTTTCATTTTCATTTTTGTGCACTTTGAAGTGCACTCTCATTGTATATATTGGAAAAAGTTTATCTTTTTCCTCTAGTTCTTGTTTTTCAGCCTTTGCATTCTGCAAAGGGAAATATCTTGTAACTCAGCATTTTAGATTTAATATAGTTTTACAGCTTTACAAGTTATCATTTTTGTAGAGTTTCCTTCTTTTCATTATCGCTATTCAGTATTAGCCTTCTCAAATTCAGGATTTTTGTATTTATTGAATGTTTAAGATGCGAATTTAATGTGTTTGATTTCAAAGCCTTTAAATCCCTATCACATTCATGAATACATGTACATGAAAAAGCAATTTTAGTTACAGATCATAAGTTGTGTTGTTAATTTATCCTCTCCTTTAGGTTGTGAAAATATCATTTTCCTTCATTAAGAATGGATTATCAGGCCTTCTGATGAAACACTTATGTAATTAGATTGCCCAATTTGAGTTGTGAAAATAGATTCCTAATAATCAGTTGTGAATCAATCTGCTCATAAATATCAATTAGGTGCATCACCAAGTTTTAGTTTTAGTTCATGCATTCAATTCAGTCCTTCTTACCCTTTTCTCAAAATAAATCATTCAAGTGCCTAATTGATTATCATATAGGAACCAACCTAGAATCTGGAGGTTTATCTTCGCCATAGGAATACCCATAGCCTGAAGATAGTTCCCATGTTTCAACAGATTGTTGAATTTAACCATTCAAGCATTTGGGCAATGTGCTTGCAACTACATTAGTGGACTCATTCCAATGAAAAGAATCTTTCTTCAATAAAGATGTGAGGGGTGTTATTTTTCACAAATATTTTATAATATCTAGTCAATCTGAAGAAACCCCTCAATTTCTTAATGGTTTTGGGAGCAAGTCACTCCATGATAGCCTTAATTTTGTTAAGATCCACCTTTACTCTGTCATACAAAATTGTGTCCCAAGTACTCCACCCCATTGAGACCAAAAGCACACTTGGATGGCTTAGCATAGAGTTGGTGATATTCAAGAACTTATAATTATTGAATTGCATGTTGCAAGTCTTATTCCCATGTATTTCTATGAATCAATATATCATCAAAGAACACTAATACAAACTTTCTCAAGAATTTATTAAAGATGGAGTTCATCAAACATTGAAATGTAGATGGTGCATTAGTAAGACCCAATGAAATCACCAAAACTCATAATGACCCTCATGAGTCCTAAATGTTATCTTACAAATATATTATTCCTTAATTCAAATTTGGGGATGACCTATTTGAGATCTAACATTGAAAAATACACATCTACATTCAATTCATATAGTAAATCATCAATGACTAGAATAGGAAACTTATCTTTGATGGTATACATGTTGAGCACTTTATAGTCTGGATATATGTGCCAAGTTTCATCCTTCTTATGTATCATCACCATAGGTGAGGAGTGAGCACTTTGGCTATGCCTAATAATTCATGCCTCTAGCATCTCCTCAACAACATTTTTTATCTCACATTTTTGTATATATGGGTACCTGTAAGGCCTAATATTGGGTGGTTGGCTCCTTGGAACTAGTTGTAACGAATGATCATGATTCCTCTTAGGAGGAAGTCCCTTAGGCATGTCTTCAAAAACCACTAAGTGAAGATCAATAATTACTTGTAAATTTGGATGGGTTGGAGCATTAGATTGATAGGCTTCTAATAAACATAATTGGGCCACAAAACCATCAGCTCCTTTCTTAAGCAACTTCTGCATTTGATGAGAGCTTACCATTTGTGGGGACTTTGCCTTCAACCCTCTTAGCTATATTGTTCCTTATGATTGAAACATCGTGAACAGTTCTTGTGATTTCATCTCAATTGTTCCCAACGTAATAATTCATTGTACTCCTAAAAAAATATCTACTACACCTATGGAGATAGATACATTGGGCTATCAAGGTGATAATCTCCCATAAATAATTTAATACTATGAAATTTTCCAAAACAACTAACAATACCACCATATACAATCAAGACCTAAAACTTTGTATCTAGATATATAGAAAGAAATAGATAAGTAGCCAACTTTTTGTTGATGAAATTATGAGTACTACCCGAGTCAATCAACATTATTACTTTTTGCTTCTTTGAGAAACCCACTACCTTGAAATTTTGTGGGGAGTTGAAACCTAAGAGTGCATAACAAGAAATGATTGGTTGGGTGTGATTCTTGATCTAGCTCCCTATCACCCTCAAATAGTGGTTCCTCCTCTTCTTCCTCACTCAAACTTGCACTATAGAACAATTTATTTTCATTCCATTTACATCCTCAACTGTATTTTTTATTACAATTGAAACACAAACCTTTTGCTATCTTCTCAATTTTTTGTGGTGTCAACCTAGTAGGTTGAGGGAATGATTGTGTAGGAGATTTCCTTTTTCTTACGTTTACAATCTCTTGTCGCCTATTAGCCAAAAACTTCTCCTCAACTTGTTTTTCCATAAGTATCGGTTCTGACAAGGATTGTGGTTGGAACAAATGTACCTCATATTTTATGTGATCCTTTAAACCTCCTAGAAATAATTCCTCTAAATTTTATTTTGTTACATTCTCCACTCTTAGATAAAGGGTTTTAAATTGTTGAAGTCCTTGACCTATTTTCTTTAATTTAGTGAGTTGGTAGAAGTAGTTATCCATAAAGTTCTCCATAAAGGGTAGCAATTTCCTCTTATGTGACCACACAACCTTTCATTATCTTCTCATCACATAACCAACAATACCAAATAAATTGATTTAGTTCCAAGTATAGTGATGTCATTTCCACCTTTTATAGACTAGGAACATGATCAAGATCAAATAACTGATCCATTTGACAAAGCCAATTGGTTGGATCCTTTCCATCAAAATTTCTCATATCCAACTTGGGTAGGAATTGTCTAGGAATAGGATTATTAAAGGGATGATCCTTCTTGAAATAAATCAATCCCAAGGATTTCATGTCCTACAAAAGTATTATCTTTCACCTTTCTAGGTGAATCTTCACCCTTATACTTCATCCCCTTAATAATTGTGTCCAATATCTTAGAAAATTCATTTATCTCATTCCTAATTGATGAAAAGTCACCCGTGAACTTGCTAATTGTATCATTAGGTTTAATATCCTCAATTTTTACACCATCCTTATCTGAAGATTTCCCCAATGTGGTAGCATTCTTTTTACCTCTTGTTGCAGGGCCCATCATGATGGTAGAAAATATATTGGCAATAAATAACATAAATACAATCAAAATAATTTGAAAGTTTTACTATAACTTATCAGGGCCTAGGTTTCACTTCCCCAAAAAAATATCCCAAAAATTAGGTGTTTCGCATCATTGAGAGATAATTTGTTTGAAACCCTAATTTTGTAATAGATCACTTAAATTTATTTCAATTTCTTTGAAATTTGGACTTTAGTCTCCTCTATTACTTTTTTAAAAACCCACTAAAAATCAAGAGTCAATTATTTAGGATTTGGGAGATATTAACTTTCTAAATAAATTGGGTAGAAACCCTAATTCTATAATAAATCATAAAAAAATCTAATGTAGGTTTGGTTAGTCTAGTACGCCTATAAATACAAGTGGCTCAACTTACAACGAAGAGGGATAGGTTAAGGGCACAATTAGCCCAAACATAGACACTATTGCCTTAGGTTATCATTGAGACGAACTCCAAAACAGTCAAGAGATACTAGGTAGATGCCACAATGTGTATACCTACCAAAATGGTTATGGATGAAGTGAGGAGGATCGCCAACAAGGCTACTTACTATAGGGCCCTCTACAAGAGGGAGGTTCCCAAGGAGCAACAAGCTCCATCTTACTCAACTAGGATATAAACAGAGTCAGGAGGATCTTGACCAATGAGATTAGGCAGTCAAGCTAGCATGGGGTCGCCACCACCATGACCACCAGTAGGAGCGGGAGGACCAGGAGGATCATCTAGAAAATTTGAGGGAGGGAGCTCCACTTAGGGGTTGATTATACACATGTATATTTGTATCATGATGTAAACACAATGCCTACCATCTATGTGCATTTGTATTGAAATGGCTTATGTAGCTTGTGTATAGACATTGTACATTTTTTATGTATATATGAGACTTATGATGTTTCTAATGATTTTCTATGCATATTTATTTTCTATTATAATGTTATGATGCAATGCATGCTAGAAATACTTATGATACTTTAATGTTATTATTCTATGGATGATTATGATGTACATGTTATGATTATGATACCATGATGCATGCTAACAATTGTGAATTCATGATATACAGTGAAATTAATCTCCACCAAGGAACAAATATCAAAACGAAACCTATAAATGGGAGATGCAACAAATAGTGATATGCAAGATGGATGCAAATAGAAAGGATACTTTACGCTTTTGGTTATGCCAACATATGTGAAGAGTGACCCTATTTTGACATAGAAAGTGGATATTATGCACCAAGGTATGAGGAGCCATGGTTCCTTTTGTATCCCTTGCATGGAATTTGACACAACAAACAAAGAAAGGTTATCCTTATATACAATATCTAGTAACCTTGTCCAAATATATGAGGAAGTAAAATCTAGAGCATGGTTATCTATGCACAAAGGTATTAGGCACCTATTATGCAAAGGATACATGTGTATGCTCAAAGCTACTCCAATCACACACAAGGTAAGTAAATATAATGTCCACCGACCTTATCTAAATATGTAAGGAAGTAAAACTTAGAACATAAAAATCCTAGTGCACAAAAGGTAAGAAGAACCTATTATGCAAAGGACATGTACTCATGTGAAAAACTACCCCAATCACACACAAGGTAAGAGAAGACCATACCCATCAACCTTGTCTGAATATGTGAGGAAGTTAGACTCAGAGCATGAAAATACTAGTGCACAAAAGGTATGAAGAACCTACTATACAAAGGACATGTACTCATGCAAGAAGGTACCCCAATCACACACAAGGAAATTGAATTATGCTAGTAGTATTATTAGGATGACCCACAAACATGAAATACAAAAGATAATGACCGTGGCACACTAAGATATGGAAAGATCTAGGTGGCATTGAGAAAGCATAAGAGTGAGACAAAAAGACAAAATCAAGAAACAAAAAAGAAAGGAACTATCAAAATAAATCAACAGCCAACATATTTCTTTCCAAAAGATAAGCTCAATTTTGATATTGCCTATTGTAGGAAGGATACATCAATTAAGGCATGAATTTGTTTTGAAAGTTCCTATCATAGGAAATATATTTATGTTAAGGCATTAAAATATTTTGATAATGGTAGCTAAAGATAGGGAAAAAACTATGTAGGTCATAGACTTAGTTCAATAGTTGAAATTTGTTTGCTTATGATTTTCATGCGGTGATCCCACAATACTTTGTCTCACTTTTTTCCCAAGATGGATATTTACATCAATACTTTTAATTGAATCTCCATGTTTTGAGACCTATAGCAGCTAAACCATTAAGAATTTGAAGATGATGCAAAATAGTGATTTGTGGCAATTTTTGTATATATATATATATATATATATATATATATATATATATATATATATATATATATGTATGTATATGTATGTATATTCAAAATAAATCCTTGAATCTTTCAACATCTCCTTTAATAACTAGTTTTTGAATAAAAATAACATTTTTCATAAAGTAACGTTTCTATCGTCCAACATAACTTTTTTTTTTTCTATAAAGGGTAAAATTCTTTTTTGAAATATAGATTCTCAACATCAATATAGGGGAATGAATATTTTTGTCATAATTTTTGGTCAAATTTTTTTTTTTAAATTAATTTTTGAAGTCATTGTAACTATAATTTGGACATACGTGTGTGTTGTCCAACATAACTTGTGTATATGTTGAAATACAATTTTTTTTGGTGAAACAAGAACATCAATACGAAGGGAAAGGATATTTTTTGAATTTTTTTTACAATGTTTTATTAATTTTCAATCTCTATAGAATAGAGCTTGATGTTAGGAGAAAAACCTATGTTCAGTAAAAATAAAAAATTAAATACATGATAAAATGAAAACATATCAAAATTTTACTTGTTGGGAAGCTCATTTTGAGGGCTATGATATTGCAAAATATCTTGTCAAGTTAAGCTCATTTGCAGGTCCAACCTAGGGTTTGAAATTGAAAATTTTGAGGAAATTTTGATGTAGATGCATAATTTTTCATTTTTGGAACCTTCGCTTGAAGGTCTTACCTTCGCTAGAAGGTCGCCATATAAAAAAAATCATTATATAGAAAAACAAATATTTTATGGAAACTACCTTCTAGCGAAGGTGTTTAGTTGCATACCTTCACTCAAAGGTACCTTCAATCGAAGGTTTTATTTCGCTCGAAGGTGTGCAAATGAATTTATCCCAACAGCTCTAAAAATTTCCTCTTGCCAAAAGTGAGACATGGCTCCATGATTTCACCTCGTGAAAGCACAATGTTTTGTAATGCATAATTTGTGTTTATTTCAGTTTCAAATTTTAGACATGTGCATGTGCAAAATGTCTTCTCAAGATAAGCATAAGAACAAAAATCCAAAATCTAGGTCAAGGGAAAGGTGCTCCCAATTAGGTAAGGATCACTACTATGAAAATGGATGGATCAAATAGGATACGCTAGATGGATAGGTGAAACAATAGATACTAACAACCAAGCCATGGTAGATGGTTAGGTGGAATGCAGATACTAGTGATAGGTGGATGAGATGGAATGCAATAATCAAACTAGTACATACAAACTATTAGGTATCCTAAGGCTTGCATATGAAAATTCTTCAAATGAATGTTGTTAATAAGATCTTCTAAAGGTTCTCCTTTAGGTATAGCAAGTTTATAAGCTCCAGAAACATAGTTTGTTATAATATCAAAGGCTCCTAACCAATTAGGTTCAAACTTTCCTTACTTGTATTTGTCTTGTTGATTGTTTTTATTCTCTTTTAGGACCAAGTCTCCAATTTTAAACTTTCAATTTTTTTTCTTTTTATTTCGACTAAGGAAGTTTTGATAAGCTTGTAAATGATTTAATGCATTGAGATGCCTCTCATCTAATAACTCAATCTCATACAATCTAGATACTTGATATTCTTCCTCATCAACATGACATATTTTAAAGACACCCTTAAGGGAGCTCAACCTCAATAAGAAAAATGGCTTCAGTTCCAAAGACTAGAGAATATGGAGTGGCTCTTGTAGGCATGTGGATCATGCAAATCCATCTTCCTCTTTACATGCAAAGGCTATGGGGCATCATAGCAACATTTTGGTTAGTGAAGACTCTTCATTGAAGAAAGGATTGCCTACAATCTAGAAAATGAATGGCTACCTGGAGAGATGCCATGAGCGTCTTGTTTTGGTGATTCAACTAGAGTCTGTCTCGAAGGATGTTGTGTACCTAAGAATTCATGCTCTAATTTGTAAATTAATGGGGATTTGTCTTTCTTTGCTAGTTTTAGAATCTTGGCCTCGGAGGGTTTGGAACCCCGAAGGTGACATGGAGATAAAGATGGTCGCCAACAATTATTTCTTAGTTGTGTTTACATGGATAGTAGACATAAATAGGGCCTTTGAAGGTGGACCTTATTTTTACAATCAAGTTGGTATTTTTAGGAAACCTTGGCATGTGCGCTTCAATTCAACCAAGGAGCTTCCTACGAGGGTCCCGGTCTGGGTTCGTCTTCCACGACTTTCGCTGGAGTTTTGGGGGAGTGAAATTTTGCACATGATAACTCTCCTTCTTGGCAAACCGATTGGCTCAACTCAATAGACTATGGATCAAAAGGTAATTACATATGCTCATATTTGTGTTGAAATTGACATAAATAACCCTTTGCTAGATTTTATGGAAATATGCCTTGGATCCTCTTCATAGATTCAACAACTAGACTATGAAACCCTTCCTTTCAGATGTTGTTTCTATCATGAGCATGGCCATCTACAAAGGAAATTCCCTCGATTTAATCAGATAGCTGGTGCAACTAATTTTACTTCCAACTCTGTTCCTAAGAATGATAAAGGGAAGGCTCCTATGGTTGATGGGGCAGTTGACAAGGTGAGTTTCATCCCAATTAATCCCCGCTATAAGGGGAGAGGTCAAAAGAGAACTCTGAAGGAAAGAGAATATGATGAGGCCTTTAATCGGTTTGAGATTTTGGAAGACTTTGTTCAGGAGGAGGGGATTCCCGTTGAGCTGCCTTCTAGTGTTGGGGCCTTGGGAGTGGCTTTGTATGAAGACAAAGTGAATGGAATTCAAAAATTGGCTTTGGGAGAACCACAGGTTGATCAGATGGTCTCAAATATACCTTCCCATATATAGGTTGTTTTAGAACCAAGTGGGCCTTTGCTCTTGAAGGGGGTTGAAGACTTGGTGGATCATGTTTATTCGCAAGCGAAGGAGGCTTTGGATGCTAGGAATATGGTGGGAATTTGCTTGCTTTGGGTTTGCAGCAAAAGCTCCTTAAAAAGGGGCCTCCGAAGGAATCATCTAAGGCAAGACACAAGAAGGACCTGTAGAAGGTTAACTTAATTCGTGAGAGTGGTGGATTCAAGGTTAGTGAAAACCATTAACTCCCACTTCTCCCAATTTGATAAATGATTATTATTTCTTGGAATGTGAGGGGTATGAATAACATCCCTTGACAAAAGGGTATTCGAGAGATGATTGCTACTCACTGTCCTGATATTGTTTTTCTTCAAGAAACTAAATTTTTCGTGGATGGTATGTTGAATAGATCTTCTAGTGTCTGGCCTCGTGGCTCTTGTCATTGTGTTAGGGCTCATGGTAATTTTGGAGGGGTGGCTTGTATGTGGGATCCAAGAAAGATTGTTCCTCTTTAGTGGAGCTCTCGTCACTCTTCTATGTCTATGACTGTTTCTAGTTTGGATTCGGGTGAAATTTGCATTTTTACTAATGTTTATGCTCCTACTGATCTTCTTGGAAAAGCTCAACTATGGTCTCATGTTAGATATACCCGATCTCTAGTTCCCTTGCTCCCATGGGTCGTGGTTGGGGACTTTAATGCTATTTCTTGTTTGGAGGAAAAAAGAGGTGGTATTTCCAAGCTCAAGTCTTCTAATAGCCTCCTAAGGGACAATATAGATCTTCTAAATTTAGTTGATGTGAAGCCAAATAATGGCATTTCCACTTGGAATAATATGAGATGTGCTGAAAATGCTATATTAGAGAGGCTTGATCGATTCCTTGTCTCTTTTTATTGGGTTGGAGATAGTTGGACTACCAACTCAGAGATTTTGGATTGGAAAGGGTCTGTTCACTAGCCAAAAAAGTTATTTGTTGTCTCTTTCAGAACTCCTAAGATCTCATCCTTTAAGTTTCAACTCATGTGGTTGTGTGATCCCTATCTTCAAGACCTCATGATGGATTGGTGGCACCAAGGGAAGCCTGCTCATGGCAAGGCTATGTATTCATTTACTAAAAAATTATAGTATGTGAAGTGCAAGCTTAAGAGGTGGAATGAGCAATGCTTTGATAACCTTCACTTCAACAAAATGTCAACTCAAGCTAGAGTGGACACTATCACTCATCAAATATGTGATCATGGTCTAACAAATGATTTTTGTAGTGAGGAGGCAATAGTTGTTGAGGAATTGGAGGAATGGGAGCTATGGGAGGAGATCTTTTGGAAGTAGAAATCTCAGATTGATTGCCTTCATGAAGGGGACATAAATATGGATTTTTTCATAACATTTTCAAAGCTAAAAGGAATAGAAAATTTATCACCTCTCTTGTGTCATTGGAGGAAGCTCAACTTTCTTCTTTGGGTGAGATTTCTAGGGAGGCTTCTTGGTTCCTTTCAACTCCATTTACTAAGGAATCTCCCCTGCCAATGGAGAGGAGAACACTATTTTAGATTGCATTCCCTCTTTGGTTACTAACAAAATGAATGTGGCCCTCATTCACCCCATCTTGTTGCTAGAACTTGAAGACGTTGTGTTTCAAATGAAAAGAGGAAAAGCCCTAGGCCCAGACGACTTCCCTTTTGAATTCTTCCAGGAGTTTTGGGAGATTATTAAATTAGATCTCCTTGAGGTGGTTCAGGAGTTGCAAAGTAATAAACAAATGTTAAGAGATATGAATTATACTTTTGTGGCTCTTATTTTGAAAATGGAAGGAGCTAATTATCTGGATCATTTCAAACCCATTGCTCTAAAACCTTGGCTCAACTCTTTGATTTTAGAAGAACAAGGTGGATTTATGGCTAGCATGCAAATTCTTGACAAGATTGTGATTGCTATTGAGGTCATTCACTCTATGGCAACTTCCAAGGAGAAATCCATGTTCATCAAACTTGACATGGCCAAGGCTTATGATAGAGTCAAATGTGCCTCCTTGTAGAAAGTTCTCCTCACTTTTGGATTTGGCAGAGAGTGGGTTGACTAGATGATGAGTTGTGTAACTTCTACTTCCTTTAATGTTCTTATTAATGGTGAGCCATCTAAATTATTTGGAACGTCTAGCGGTCTTAGACAAGGGGATCCTTTATCTCCTTGTTCATTATTATGGCTGAAGGTCTGGGAAGATTTATCAAGTATCGGGTTAGTCGAGGATTGATCCAGGGATGAAATTAGGGTAATAGGTTGCCTCCTCATTCGCATGTTCAATTAGTGGATGATACTGCTTTGATGGGCATGACCAAAATTAATGAAGTAGTGAACTTAAGAAAAAAATTGGACATCTACTTGGCTGCTTTTGATCAAATGATAAATGGGAACAAGTTGTCTATTTTCTTCTTCAACACTCCTTGTCTTATTCAGTGCAAGATTACCCAGGTTCTTTAGTTTTAGATAGGCTCTCTTCCTCTGACTTATCTTTGGATTCCCATCTTGGTGGGATCTCAAACTATAGGATTTTGGCTGGATATTTTGGATGAGTTTCATAGGAAGGCATGTCATTGGACTTGTTAGTGACTTTTGTTGGCTAGGCGGGTGACTCTTTTGAAATCAGTGGTCTAGGCCCTTCCTATTTATAGGTGTTTTGTGGAAGTTTCCCCTTCGTGTTTTATTAAGGATTTTGATGCCCTTGCCCGTCAGTTTCTTTGGGCAGGTAATTTTTCCTCTTTAAAATGGAGCCTTGTTAAGTGAGATTCTATTTGCAAGCTGAAGCTAGAGGTTGGTCTTGGGCTCAAGCTTACAGATTTGAGTGGTCAGGTCTTAGCTGCCAAACTATATTGGCATTGTTGTACTTTCCAGGATCAAGATTAGGCTAGAATTCTTACTCATAAGTATGTTTGAGGGGTGAGCTTTGTTGAGGTGCCTCGTTGTAGCCTTTCGAGGAAGGGGTCGATGATTTGGGATATTCTCAAAAGAGGGGGGAAGCTTATCAAAGAGGTTCTCTTTTGGATTTGTAATAGGGGCTCGAATGCCATCTTCTGTCATGATTCTTGGGATGGTTATCCCCCTATTCTCACTATGTTTCCTCATTTATAGCCCCTTTATAACAATTTTCTTGAAGCGAGATGGAGTAAGGTGGAGGACTTCAAAATGGTTCAGGTTCTGGGTCAGGTGGAGGTGATGCATTGGAAAGATTCTTAGGAGTGGTCACCGGGTGGTACTGAGGAGGCTTAACAGGAGCTAGCTAGGATTTTTGTTAGCAGAATGTGTAATTCCCTTACATGGAGGGATATCCTGACATGGGGCCCTGATCTGAAGGGAAAATTTTATGTTGCCTCGGGTTACTTGGAGTTGATAGATAAGTGTTTGGGAGGGTTGGTGTCTCTTGGTGGAAGTAGGTATGGAACAAATTTTCTTGGCCCAAATATAACTTTTTCTTATGGCTGGTGGTCCAAAATAGATGCCTTACCTAGGGTAATTTGTGGAAGAGAGGCTTTCATGATCCTTCTATCTGTGACTTGTGTAATAATAGTGAGGAATATGCTTCTCATCTCTTCTTCCAATGCCCTTTTGCTCGGGAGATCTGACACTTTTGGTGGGGGTTTGGAATCATGCTTGTGTTCATGCCTCATCTTTGGTGGAGTTCTAGGATAGCTTGGGTAGACCTCCCGCAACATCTTTTCTTAAGATTGCTTGGATTATTGGTTCTACTTTTATTATCTCACATTGGTGGTTGGAAAGGAACCATAGGATCTTTCAGGATGTGCAAATGGTGGTTTCTCAATTATGACAAAGGATCCTTAGCAAAGTACATGAGACTATTTCAATGAAATGTGATTTTTCAAGTATTGTGGATCCTAGTGATGAGGCTATCATAAGGAATTTGAATTTGGTTGTTGGAGGTTTGAGTTACTTTGTGGGTAGAGGTCCTTGTCAAACCAAACAAAAAGTTCATCAAGAAGGTAAGTGGACTCCTCCTCCTCAAGGATTTCTGAAGGTAAATAATGATGGCTCTTCTAGGGGGAATCCTGGACATGTGAGGATTGGTGGTATTGGTCCTGACAATGTCAGAGGCACAATTTTTTTCTTCTCGGTGTATAAAGGGAAGCATTTTAATAACCTTATGGAGGCCCTGGCAATTCTTTATGATGTTGAAAGGGGGTGTTCCCTTGGTTGGAAAAAGATTATTTGTGAGTTTGATTCACAAATTGTTGTGGATATGCTGAATGAACAAAGGTTGGAGGGAGTAAATTAGCAACTGGCCATAGTGATTAAATAGATTTTGAGTATGTGTTGCTCTTTGGAATATATTTCCTTTTGTCATATTCCTAAAGAGTGGAATAGAGTGGCAGATTGCCTGGCCAAGTGGGCTTTGAAGCATGAAGAGAGGTGGAATGTTAGAGACTGGGATAATTTGCCACCGAATTATGTGTTGGCTTTGGAAAAGGTTATTTCAGAAGACAAGAATATGTAATTGACTCTTCTATGGGGTTCCTTTGGGGATTCATCTTTGGCTTATGGGTGTTTTTGTATTCTTTCTTAGTTATTCAATAAATTTTAGTTGTTTTAGTTGTTTAAGCTATGTCTAGAGTTGACCTTTTGTTAAATCGTCTTTATATTAGACCTAAACTGATTAAACTTTATTTTTTTAACATTGTAATGTCTTTTATTAATAAAATCAAATAAAAAATATTCATTTAAAAAACCTAAAATTTAGGAGAGCGTGTATCATGCAAAATGATCTTATTCAACCATGTTTTAGGTAGTGCTTATCAAATTTTAGAAAAATATATCATGGTAGGTGGTCTTATTAAAAAAACGTGTAAAATTTCTCAAGGTAATTTAAAAGATTATTCATACTACCTTAGCAGGTCGGAGATTCCCTTGAATCGCCGTTCACGTGACTTAATTCAGTCCACTCAGTCGACGATGTACACAGTAATACACGGAGTCGAAATGGACTTTTGTCAAAGTTCATCCGACGGCTCCGCTTTCCTTCTCTTTCCCCCTCTTCCTCCATCCGAAGCTGCAAAGAGAGCTTCCTTTTCGTTGAACCAAACATGAGGCTCAGATCTGGGACTGAGTTGGCCCACATTGTCCAGTATCTATATATGCATGCAAAAGATTAAGGGTTGTACAAGAGGAAGAGGGAGAGGGAGAGGGAGGAGGAGAGGAAAGGTGAAGAGAAACATTATTACTCATTTGCTTTCTGCTTCTTCACTCGTCCCTTGGGCTGCAACCTTATCATAAAAATAGTATCTTGGATTTGCGACCACCCAATGGCTTCTGCAATTTTATTCAATTGTGGGCTGTATACATGTCTACCCAATGGAGTGCCTTCGCATACAAGGACTTTCAATCACAAGCCTGTGCTGTCTTCCTTTCATTCCTCGGCCTCCTTCTCTTTGTTGCGCTCTGCGGATCACAAGCGTCCTTTCCTCAAACGAAAGGGTTTTTCCCACCGTCGTCCGCTTATCACAATAAATAATGTGGCGGCGCCTCTGAGACCAACTTTGGTATCTGAAAGTGAAGAGGAGAAAAATGGAGATGACGGCTTTGAGCCGAGCGCACCGCCTACGTTTAGCTTGGCAGAGGTGAGAGCAGCCATTCCCAAGCATTGCTGGGTGAAGAACACTTGGAAATCAATGAGCTATGTGTTGAGGGATGTGGCGGTTGTTTTCAGTTTGGCAGCAGGAGCTGCATATTTCAACAATTGGGTGACCTGGCCAATTTATTGGATTGCCCAGGGAACAATGTTTTGGGCACTTTTTGTCCTTGGCCACGATTGGTAAGCAGTGCTTGACATGCTTTCTTTTCTTTTTTGCTACTATGGCCGGCTTTTTTGCTGTCAATTCAGGGTACAAGCTAATCCCAAGAGATCTGTTTTATGGATTTCACGCATTGAATCCAAGTGGAACAGCTTGCTTCTAATAATAAACACTGATGGCTGATCTTTTTGTGGTTGGGATATATAGTAGTTTTCTCAGCAGCTGCTGCAGAGAAAATATCCCATGGAAAATGAAATATTTGGCTTACCTATAGGGTTTTAGGATTTTTATTAGCAAAATGCGTATAATCCTTTCTCAAAAAAAGTATCAATAGAAACAGACTATAACTAAAACTCCTGTTTGTCAAGAAAGAAACCACTTTCCAAAGCAATCTCAGCAGCTTCAGTAAAAAATTCCTCAAAAAAGGCCATTACAAATTGTAAATTAGGAAAAGATTACAAATTCTGCAATTGCAGGAATATTTACCTTTTATGGTTCCTAATGTTCCATTGCAATAGATTATAGAAGAGGTAGCCCCCGCCATAAGACCCTGCCTTAATGTACTGAGTCTGATCTTTATAACTGTCATTTATGGATTTTGTGTATCAGAACTGCATAACTTATGGTAATTTAGGACGAGGCCCCATAGAGAGCGCTTCAATTCCACACTTTAAGTCTCATAAATTTTGGGCAATACAAAAAATGAAAAATGCTAGGAAAAAATAAAATCAGGCAAGGCATGAGAACCCTTTTTTCAGAAACTGCTGAAAGAATCCTTTGCCACATCTCAGCAGTGCATATACCAGAACTTCGATTCTAAATTCCATTCCCATGCGGCTGCCAACTGTATAGGACCACTGCTTGTAAAAGCCCAACAAGGACATAGTTCCACTGCTCATCCTTGAAAAATGTTGATGATGTCTTCTGGGACTACAGTGCCTTAGCTCCTAACTTTACCCAGCAGTAGCTGCTGACAAAATTTAGGTATAAGTAGGAAGGACTCCCTTTCGTGTGACTGCTAGTTAGTTCTTCACTTTCATGAACTTGAAGTTGGGACAGCTGCGTGTGGATGCACATATTCAGTATTATGGTCCATTATTCCTCAAATTATTAAAAATCATTTGGTAGCTTTGTCACATGGAAGCAAAAGGCTATTATGGCTGGTTTATGCTCATTTTTTGGCAACTTAGATTATGCGTGTGATGTTGTAATTCTGATATTTGTTGTGATGGTAACTCTGTTTTATGTACCTATGCTATTTACTTTTAGCAATAAAACATATACACCTTCACTCTAGGAAGTTGAAGGATTAAATTTGGTTTTCAAAGGTTCCAATTCTAATTTCTACATAATTCAAGGCAATTTTGAAGTTGTATTCTGGCAGACTCTTTTCAATTGACACTTAATAAATTGACGATACAAATTTTAAATATTTGTCTGCAGTGGCCATGGAAGCTTTTCTAACAATCCTAAACTCAATAGTCTGATCGGGCATTTGACTCATTCTTCTATTTTGGTACCTTATCATGGCTGGTAAACCTCTAGAACCTCTTATTTTATATAAGACATTTTTTGTTTAAAACTTTAATGTGTTCTACCAAACTGAATTGAATCTTTGCTCTGCACAAAATGAGTAGATACTTAATGAATTGTTGTATTTTAAAACTCATACTTGTAGTCCATGAAGAGCCTTAAAGATAGTTGGATTTATTATTATTGAATTCCAGCCAGTGCTATAAACATAACCTTTTATATCACAATCTTGTCTCTTTTTCTTTGGCAAAATGTTGGTAAACTTTATTATTTCTCTATCTGCTTACCACTAAGTATTAATATACTATATTGAACTATGCTTGAGCTGTTTATGTGACAAATGTAATGGATAGCTATTGTTCTGATTCTTGTTAATACTCTTACATGGCATGAGATTGAAATGTTTTTCGCATGTATGAAATTATTTATTTTCTTAAAGCTGTGTTTGATGTAAACATGGAAAAACTGCCAGTATAGTACTATAGAATGGGTAAAGCAGTTTCTGACTATTGACAGAAATTTTGGACTTCTAATTCCTAGACTATTTTGTGGGTAGAGTTCATTTTGCTCATCCATTTAGTCTCCTTTGGCATTGTCAAGTGAGAACACAGATATTGTTTTGGCAGATACACTTTTAAAAAAAATTGTTTAGTTATATCACAGCACTTCCTTCAATATTTCCACCATAAGGGTGCTGTATTCCATTGTCTATTTAACTTTTGTTTTTCCCTGGGTTTTTATCTGTCTTGTCCATGCTTGGCAACATAATGAAATTGGTTTGAAAATAATTAAAATGAGTGGGCATGCAGGAGAATCAGTCATAGGACTCATCATCAGAATCATGGTCATGTGGAGAATGACGAATCATGGCATCCTGTAAGCATTTTAACAAGATTCCTCCAAATTGCAAATTATTGTTTACTGTAGGTTGTGTGTTTCTGCTCTTTGGCAGTAATAACTCATCTGGTTTTTGGGTACTTCAATTGTTAATATGAACAAGAGCAGAAGGGTTTCTAAGTTTAGAGAAAGCATAGGTAAGATGAAGATCATAGCAACTTCCAAAGGTCATGAATGCTGGGATATGCTCTGACAACACATGGAGGAACTAAACATAATTTCTGTCTATTGTGGAATTAACATTTTTTATATTTCTACAGAAACACTTTTTTTTTTTTCCAAAGAGATGATTCTGAAGAATATTGAAAGACAGCTCAGAAATTTGCCTAATTTTTAATACTTTTTGGATTACATGTTGGAGCTAAGAAGATACCCATGTTTGAGATTTTGATCCATTTTCTTTCAGATGTCTGAGAAGATTTACAACACTTTGGATGAAGCAACAAAGAAGATGCGGTTTACCATTCCTTTTCCTCTCTTTGCATATCCTTTCTACCTGGTAATTCTTACTGGACTTGCAATATTCATTTGACTATAGAACAAAATACAGTTAGTCACGGTAATGTTTTCAAACTATTGACGCAACCAATTATTTTGCATAGTGATGCATCTGTCAATTCTTTTTGCAGTGGGGGAGAAGTCCTGGGAAAACAGGTTCACATTTTCATCCTGACAGTGATCTTTTCGTTCCAACTGAGAAGAAGGATGTTATTACATCAACAGTGTGTTGGACTGCAATGGTGGCTTTACTTGCAGGACTCACAATTTTTATGGGTCCTGCGTCAGTGCTGAAGCTCTATTTTATTCCCTATTGGGTAAGTACTATCTATTTCAGAAAGATTATTCAATATTTTATTGTATCCCATGCCTCATCTCATGTTTTTGGTCACTTGTATGTTCCGGGGTTTTTAAACTGGAAAATTGGGTTTACTTTTACCATTATGCTTGCCTTCTTCCATTCCCTGTTCGAGCTGCCTTGACATGATAATACACTTTATGGAAGTTAGTTTCATTTGAAATCTTTAGCATCTATCACAATATTAACTGATGAAATGTGTCATGTGCCTCAGATTTTTGTAATGTGGTTGGATCTTGTGACATATCTGCATCACCATGGTTATGATGAGAAACTTCCGTGGTACAGAGGCAAGGTACAGACTGTGTAATTGTCTTGGCATTTTCATTCTTATTTTTGAATGTTTGACAATAGGCACCAGCTACCTTGCAGGAATGGAACTATTTTAGGGGAGGACTAACCACCATTGATCGAGATTATGGTTGGATTAACAACATCCATCATGATATTGGAACGCATGTTGTACATCACTTGTTTCCTCAAATACCTCACTACCACTTGGTGGAAGCGGTATGTATGTTCTCTTTTGTGTTCAGCAACTATTAAATTATCTGATGAATTAAATCCATTAAGCTTAACTACCTGATACTTCTCATCCAAGTGTGGCTAATGGTTTTGGGTATTAGCACTACATCTAATTCTGGAAAATAGCTTACATATGACGTCTGTGTGCTTATGAATGTATCAAAATATTACTGATATTTGAGTGATCATATCATATAGTATGAGTTCTTTGGAAACTAATTGGAATATTCATCCTGATTCATAGACTGAAGCAATCAAGCCTGTGCTTGGGAGATATTATCGGGAGCCTAAGAAATCTGGTCCATTTCCATTTCACTTGCTGAAGCCCCTGCTGAAGAGTATGGCAGAGGATCACTATGTTAGCAATGAGGGAGATGTTGTCTACTACGAAACAGATCCCAAACTCAGGAAATCTGAAACATGATGTCGGTGCATGCATGAATATGGCAGAGTATTGTTTATTTATGTCATCCAACTCCAGCTATATACTGACTAGTGCCCCAAGTTGTGGATGATTATTAATGTACGCTTCAACAATTTAAAAAGTTGCTGGCATGAAGGATGACCTGATTGGTTTTTGGTGCATTTCAGAAGAATATGGAGAAATCAATATCTTACTATATATTGGCTCGCAAATTTAGTTTTTCACAATCCATTTTGTATTGGCACATTTTAGTGTCCAAATGCTTGGAAAATTTCAATGATATCAAAAGTTGAATGTATTTTTCACATTGAAAAGTGCATGTCATACCATATATTAGCATAAGCTTTACAATAACAGATCCAATATTGTATTGGAGCAATAGTAATTGTTCAAGATTCGTGAGAGTCTTCAAGGATTTGAAAATTTGAAGAAATTCTCCATTGGCATTGTTTTATTTATGATATCTGACCTTGGCTATGCGCTAGTCCAGTGTCCCAAGTTTTGAATTTCTTTGTATTTAATATACTTTTGGATGATGATTATTAAATGTTCAACCCATTTTAGAAGTTGGTAAGAAGGAAGCCCAAATTAGTTTTTGGCGCACTTTAGAGAGAATATAGAGAAAATATTTTACCATATACTGTACATGAGAAATCCATGTTCTGTTGGTGCATTTAAGTATCCATAACGGTGCAAAGACTTCAATGATTTCAAAATGAGAATTTAGTTTTTGCATGGAAAAGAGCATGTTATACTATATATGAGTAGTGGTCTTGCCGAATCAATATTGTAACAGGCCATAGTGAGTGTCCAAGATTCTTTGAAGTTCAGAAGCATTTCAAAAACTGAAGATATTCTTCTATACAATATCGGATTAGTTTTCTTTCCTAATGATATCTAACCCTCGCTATATACCCACTAGTTTCCAAGATGTGGCTTTATTAGCTTTCTAATCTCTGGATTTAGAAATTGTTATTTTGTGGGTGATGGTTATTGCATGCTTGACCATTTCCAGAGTTTCTGGTAAGAAGCATGCCCCAATTGGTTTTTGGTGTACTTCAGAGGATAAATATATTTCGTAAGGCCATTATGAATAACATCTAGTAAAAAATGCAATTTTCAATAGGAAAAATATCTTCAAAATTTGAAAACATTCAAGACTTGCAATCATTTTGAACACTTAAAATGCACCAATACAATATGGATTCATTACAGAGATGTCAAAGCCAATAAATGGTAAAAAATTGGTTTTCGTTTGATTTGGATGACTGTTCATTCAGCATTGTCATCATCTATGCGTTAGATGACTGTTGGGCAGTTGACTTATTGATGTTGATGCCCATTGGATCATCTGTGGAGATTTTTATATGATAGGAAAGCCTAATGTGTGGCTGTATAAGAGATCATGATGCCTGGATTTATTGGTGGTCATAAATTGGATAATTTTAATCCAAACCACCGCTGCTGTGCTTGCTCGCTGTTTTTGTGATAAAATTAGAGCCTTACTTTTGGAGCATTTTTTAATAATTTACTTGTTCCTATGATTTTTTTGGTCTGCATGGTTTGAAAGGCAATGTTTTTCGTCCATTATACCATTTGTTTTGGATTGAATGGGTCAAATTGAGGTTTATTTAAATATTGATCATCTCTGTCGGCTGTTTAGTATTTGTCAAATCAAGAGGGTGCACAACTTGGTTCACTAACCCGATTGTTAATCATTCTCATTTTAAATAATAACAGTAATGGTATTTTTCTTATGCAAGTGATGTACACCAGGTCAAGAATGAAACCAATGACTAAGATATACGAAGGGTTCAAGGTTATTAGCAAATTTGCCTTGACAAACCACACAATGCTCCCAAATACGAATCTTAACATTGCGACGTAGTATTAGCACAATGAAATTCTTAAAGAGGAAAGACAAATACTGGAAACAATAAATTTTTTAATGAGTAGAAGACAATGTGTTCCAATATTTGTAATGTTTAATATGGACACATGACCAAATTTTTTAAGAAGAATTGAGAAAAGTAGGTTGTCTTAAGGTTTTGCCAGAACAGGGTTTAAACAACAGTTTAAAAAGAGTCCATTAGTATTGCCAACCTGTAAAGAGTTTCTCATTGATCTGCTTGATATACCTAATGAAGAGTTTCATCATTTTGTTCTATCATGTTCTACGACTTTGAGGATTCTATTCATGACATTTGCTTTTTCATTCAGAAATGATCATTACGCAAGAATATTATTACTTGTAACTAGGAAGAATCTCCTACAGAATTTTGAATGTCTCCTCAAGTTTTATACCAGACTTAGATTTTAAGTATCAATCAACAATTTCATTTATTACAATTTTAGAGAAAGAGAAGGGCATTAAAACCAACTTTCAAAATTTGCATCTCATTGTAAAAATGCCATTCTCATGATCCATGGATAGGACTTGGGATATTATATTTCATAAACGTAATAAAATATACATAACTTAAAGTGACTCTCATTTCCTTGGAAACTCTTATCCAAAAAGAAAAGAATAAACCATAGGGGAGAGGACCCAGTAGTTGTGCACCCTAACTTTGCGCTTCTAATTATCCTATGTGGAAATTTCAAAGCACTCCCATTTTCTTACAGCAGCTTACTTGGCAAGTCCCTTGCTTATAACTTTCGTTTCAGGGCCGCATCATCAAATATGATGTCACATCAGCATGCTTTTTGTCAAGGTGTCCAAAAAGGTCCAAAAAACGAAGTGAGACCAATACTTGTGCGTTAACATCATGAGTAGTTGAGCGCTGATATGGCAACACATGATTGGTTGCTTTTTAGATCAAAGGAATACATTTTGTTTAATTATGGATAGTCAAGTCACAACTATTAGGCATTATATAAACAACTACTCTCACAACTATTATATAAACAACTACTATCACTATAAGGAAGTTAATTCAACTACATGAAATGGAGACCATCTTGTAAGCCATGTAAAGACCCCTGGGTCAGGACAATATATGTTTTTAATATGGAAAAGTGTACAGTTATGCTACGACTTCCTTAAAAGCATAACTAGTTACTACACGTAAAGTACAAAGATATTAAAATATCAAGATTCCTTCATGTCAACGAATCCATAGTTGACATTTTAATGCATGTGAACTATCATGGCATTGTTCCCCATGCAATTGAGGAGAATAAGAAAATGCCAAGTCTTTCATTTCCATAAATTCACATTAAAGATATATAGAATATCAAGAAATCAAGTTGAATGAACATAGAATTATCCTAAATATCTGCATTAACGTTTCAATCCAAAAACAAGCCAGGGAGGAAGTAGTAGATATAAATACCTATGAGCAATTAAGAAACAGGACAAATCCCTTTGGAATAATAGCAAGTCAAATAAAATAAAGAAGAATATTCTTATAAAGTCACCAAACCATCAATGGAAATCTGGAAGAAAGGGAGAAAAGATATAATGTGGACACCTAAAAGATATAATGGGAATTCTAACTTTTTGCTCCTAAAAAGTCACCAACCATCAATTACAGAGCACAATGCGATTTCTGGAATAAAATATTCATCTGAATAATACCTTATCTTTCATGGTAGTTCAGAATAAAAATAAAACATTATAGAATAAATATTATGGTGAAACCATGAAGTGATTCCCCAATGAGCATAACAATATTGTCCTTAAAATAAGGAATCCACATAAAACTCAAGATTGAGGAAAGAAAATATATATAGTGGCACAAATTTTAAAAGTTAGAAGTTTGTTAAATATTGCAAGGAGGAGAATTAGAATATATTAAGGTTGTGATTCTATAGGGGTTTGGGGATTTATTTTGAAGGAGTAGGGGTTTATGAAGCAAAAAAACAAATATGCTATATGATTAATTAGAAACATTTTAGATGGCATAATTTGACTTGCTATATTTTATATAAGCACATTAATATTGTTTATTATAAAATATATATTAGTTTTGAATTTTTTATAGAATATAGTTGTTTTTAATTTTTAGAATATTTTGTTTGGGTTGTGGGTTTGCTCCCCATTGGTTTCAGGTTCGCTCCCGGTTTTATCCGGTTGGGACTAACTTGCCAGCTGTTGGGTCCCCCCGCAGGGGACTAGTCTTGCCCTTGCTCGCCCCAGGTACCCAAGATATGGGCTATTGGGCTGCTGTGGGGTGGGGTCACGGGGATACCCTCTCGTGAAAAATAAATAAATAAATAAATTTAACAAGATTGTCTTGAATATTTTTAATATGAATTTAGAAACTTACTCTATTTATTTATTTATTACTAATAGTTATCATTGCTTTATAGTAATATATATGAATTTATAATGTTTATTATAAAATATAAATTAATTTAGAATCTTTTCAAAATAAAATAAATTGTTTTTTTTATTTCAAGAATATTTTTTAACAAAATTATCTTGAATATTTTTTAACAAAATTATCTTGAATATTTTTTAATACAAAATTAGATATAGTAAATTTAATAATTTGATAGGGGTGACCATCAAATTCCAGTGCATTTTCCATGGGGCTAGAAATTACCCCACCAACTCAGGATTTTTTTGCTACTTGTTAATCATATGGGGTTTTTAAATTCCCACCAATTAATTTTATTATTATTTATATTTACTTACTCAGGTTCCATAAAATTCAGAGTTCAAACTTTTAAGCTTAAACTGCACTACAAAATTCAAGGGACCACCTGCTTTAAAATATTTCTAAAAAATCTCATAGCATTGCTCAACTTCTTTAGGAAGGTCCCATCCACGGGAACCCACCCTAATTCTAAATATAGGATTTTGATTTTGATACTTATATGTTTGTTGCTCATTTGGTCAACATCTACTTGTTCACATGAGGATCATGGTTCTTGAAAAATGAGGGATTTGATCTCAATTTATAGGATTTTGATAAAATAGATAAAATGCTAGGTTTCAATCTGAAATCAAGAGTCGATCTCATTAAAGGTGGATTGGATGAAGATAGATGGCGACTATTATCAGTTAATTACCTTATTTACTGATTTAATGGATTTATATATTTATTTTGTTCAAAGTGATAACTGATTTGATTTGATCATGGTTCTTGAAAAATGAGGGATTTCATCTCAATTTATAGGATTTTGATAAAATAGATAAAATGCTAGGTTTCAATCTCAAATCAAAAGTTGATCTCATTAAAGGTGGATTGGATGAAGATAGATGGCGACTATTATTAGTTAATTACCTTATTTATTGATTTAATGGATTTATATATTTATTTTGTTCAAAGTGATAACTGATTTGATTTTAATTTGTTAACCATTTTTCTCTTTTGAAGATTTGTAAACTATTTTGACAAATGAGTTAATTGATTTGATTTATCATGTTTATTTTTTAATAAATAATTTGTGGATAATGGATTATTTATGATCTTGAAAATTTATGAGAAAATAATTATTTAAAATAATTCAATAATAATATTTAATCAATTTCATTATGATATAGTGGATTAATAATATAAGATGAATTATTTTAATGAATATATATTGTTAAGTGTTGCAATGGAGTTGACAATATGGAAACAAATGAATATGAGATATCAGTGTCTATATTTTGACCCTCTTTGAAATGGTGTTTTTGATTAGAGGTAAAAATCAGATATTGAAGGGGCTCGGAACCCTTTACATCAAAAAGCAGTTGAAATAGAAGATAACAACATTAAGCCAAAAAATAGCCCAACAACAACGACCCATCAACAAAAAAACAACCAAAAAGGAGGACCAACCTACAACACTACATGCTTTTTAGAATATTTTCCACCTCCACGTCACAGTCTATAGCTTTTTGTGCATCTTCAAAAACATCAGAACTATCCTTCCTAGAAACCCCACCCTGAGCTTTAATTTTGTTCCTGGTCTGAGCTCCAAGACCATCTATATTTACCTCAAAAATCAAAACAATACCTTTCTCACCACCGTTCCCAGTAGCAACATCCTCCCCCATCTGCTTACCAACAACAACAACCTCCACTTCATGGGCACTCTCTTTATGCTTCTTAGCACTAACCATAAGAGAAGTAACAGTAGTAGACTCATATTTACTAGCAATTTATGACCCTCCCCTCCTCTCATCACAAAATCCCAAATTTTCCCCATTTGATCCTCAAGAATAAGGATTCTTCCTTCCATATTTTGCTTCATTGTGAGGGTTTCCTCCACAATAGTGTTTGCCACAGTATTTAAGGAGTCAAAAAACTCATCTATCTGATTCTGAACAGAGGACCCCTCAACCTTGTTAACCATTCCCCTTACTCTAACATTCGTTTTATTGAGCTCATGGGAGAACCATTTAAAAAGCTTTAACAGAACAATGGACCCTTCACGTGCAATTCCAAGCACATCAGACAAATCATCTCTATCAATCTTAAAATCCCCTTTTCCCAGGGCATCCTCCTCCTCAGAGGAACTAATACTATCCTTATCAACAGGGGAGTCCTTACCTTTTTCCATAGCACTTGGGGCCTTAAGCTTGTAGATGGAGCTCGCAATTTCCTCTACCACCACTTTTCTCTTCTTCATCCTCTCCAAGTCCGCATCCTGGGTCTCCAACGTAGCAATATCTTCCCCATCCTTATCTTTCACTTACATAATCGGCTTGACACTTAGGGAGTCATCAACAAAGAGGTCTTCTGCAATAATAAGAGGATGGCCCTGCTCCAGAATTTGGCTCGCAAATCGCAAAACCCTTTTCTTCCCGCTCACTTCCCCCAAATCCTTCTTCTTGGCAGTCGGGGGTGGCAAGGAAGCCTCCCCATACAAATCATTCTTCACCTTCAAACCCCTATTCGGCACAACAACATCAACTTCTTCACTACAAGTTAAATAACCTCCACTAGCACAAGCTTCCCCTTTTTTCTTCTTTCCCATGGATGGGCAATGTGGACCCCCTTCTAGAGAGGCAAGAGAGTCAGGAATGAATTCCACATCCTCGTCTGACTCATCCTCTTTTTCCAAAATCAATTTCCTTTTCTTGATCTTTTTGCTGACTAGTTCATCTTTGAAGGTTGTATCATACCCTTCAGCAGGTTTGGGTTGCTTACCTTTCGGGGTGACCATAGGTTTGGGAACCTCAAAAGTCTTTGCATAATCAGAGATAAGGAGAATCAACCCAACATGCAATATACGATTTTTTGTGTTCTTCTTGTGATCCTTGATACTAGAGTCAAGAGACATAAGAAGATAAGAAGGGAAAGAAACCCTCCTCTTATGTTGAAAGTGGTTGAGCAAAATGAAATGATATGCATTCACCGCTGAAAAACAGCCTTCTAGGGTAATATAGCGCATTAATTCCTCTGCTACATCCCCCCCTAAAGCCTTAAGGGAACTTCGCTGATATCTGCCACTCTTAGCAGTCTTTAAATCTTTCTCTTCATTATCTTTGAAAAATATTTTCATTGTAGTCTACGCCTCCTTTTTGTCCCTAAAGACTTTCATTTCGTCCATAGCCAGGCCAGTTATACCAGCAATGAATTCTTCATTAACCTCAAACTTGGTCCCATAAAGCTTAAGCAATCTGTCATTCCATCCTTTCACAAAAAGGTCTGTAACCTAGGGATCATTGCCATGAAGTTTCTCCAAATAGGGTGTTAACCCTCCCTTCACCAATACCTGCCAGACCTCCTTCCTTTCCCTCGCAACATCACATGATTTGGGTTCGACATGATTTCTATCACCACCCATCTCACCACAATCCAACTTACAGACACCAAACACAGAATAGAGAAGGCTCTGGAAAACAATGCCAAAACAACCCAGAATCCATGTGAGGCCAGAGTTGAGACAATAGATAATAAAGACCAAAGTTTTTCATTTCCTATGACACCCTACTCCCGTACAACTCGCTTGATTCAAATCTTGCACACCATATTTACTCATAACAATCTACCATGTGATGAAGAGCATGCACGCCGCCAACCATAATGAGACATTAATCCAATTGAAATCAACACTCAGTATTCATAGTAGCAATAGCCTCTATAGGAAGAGGGTCATTCAAACCCCACTACCTAAAATCTTTGACACCAATGTTAGTGAAAATATCCGCTAGCCCATTACCTTCTCTTAAGATGTGTGAGATATAAAACTCATCAAAAGAATTCAAAATATCTATCAAATCCCTTATCAAGGATTCAATAGTCCAAGAGGGAGGAGTGCATTTTTTCAAATTGTTTATGATATTCAAAGAATCCCCCTCCAGCCATGCTTTTCTATAACCTTTGGTTTGAACCAATTTGAGACCATGATACTCTTTGAAATGGTGTTGTGACTACAAAAAATGTCATTTTAAAGAAAATAGATATAGGCACTTGGTGATAAAAGATGCTTCAAGCATCAAAATTTAAGAACTAATTGATTTGAGAACATTATTGATGTGGGAATGATATATCTTGAAAATAATGTGAGGATTGATTGAGATTAGATTTAAAGGATATTTCAATGCTTGGAGAGGATTCAGATTTGGACTTGGATGATTTTGGGATTGAAAGAATGACGAGATGCCCCTTGAGAGGGTAAGTGGGTTTGAAAAACACGAGTGTGCTCTCAAAATAGATGAAACTAAAATTAGGGGGAAGGATTATTGTGGGATATAATTAATTTTATTACGGCTTATGATGTTAGAAATGGAAGTAAAGACGTATGAGATCTTCCTAAAGTATTTGAGCATAGGTAGATGTTGGGAATCCATAAAGAGCTTACTATGTATTTGAGTAATATTGTGACAATGCATCATATGCATAGAGGACTAACTTGAAATAATAGATTAAAGATAAAAGAACACAAACACACACAAATGCATGAAAATAAAATATAAAGAGTAAAGAGAAGAATCATGCCCTAATGATCATAATCTCAAGATGCAATAATATAAAGAGATCTTGTGTTCTTAGGGAAGTATGTCATGGGAACTACACCAAACTTTTTATGCATTTTTTTATGAATTTTTCATTTTAAATGCAAAGAAAAACAAGAAGAAACATATACACAAGCAAGAAATCATGCATAAAAGATAAAAGACAAGACAAACAAGACTTTGCCCCTAATCAGGATGAAAGCCAACATCGATTGATTTGATGATGATAATGTTGTTGATGTAGGAACCATATATTGTGAGAATAATTTGAGGATTGGGAATGATATATCACTATCATAATGATTGGTTTCTTTAAGAAGGTTTGGATATTAATGATATCAAAGATAAAGCTTATAGATTCTTGTTAGATATGTGTTGGGTTGCATGGCTAGATTTAATAATATTGTTTTACGATGCTTCTTGTGTGGTGTGTGGATAATTAGGATCATTAGATACTAGATAAAAGATCCCAATATTTAAGGTTTGATTTGGAATGTAGGATTGTGGATATTTTTCTAGCTTAGTTGTATCATGTGGTATTCTTAAGATTGGACAACAATCAAATTGTTAAGGAGAAAACTTGTTCTAGTGAAGGGTAAAAGTGTTGGGTGGATGAAAGGATGGGATTTTCAATGGATTGATGGGATTGGATATAGAAAGGGGGGGGGGATGTAGGATATAATTTCCAAGGGCTACATCACATAGGAATGATATGATCCTACTCTAAGTATGCCACTATGCTTGTACACACCAAAGGATGGCCAAAACATGTTTCAAGGTCTTGTCCGCTTCTTTATCGAAGTCAAAAGTGGGAAATAAGGATAGGTATGAATGGATGGGGATGAAAATGGATGGGATGATATAATATTATAATATGGATGATTGACTAATGATTGTAAAGGATGAATGGGATTAGTGGATGAAAGATGCTTTCCCCTAAGTGTAGGGTACACAAGAAATATATTTATGTATGGTGCTTGTAAATAGGTTTTCATCATGGTACTTGCCCAAGGCATCATATGAATGGTTTTTATCATTAGTATTTTTTTCTTTATTTTTATCTTTTTTATTTTTTTGGTCATCAAACATGAATCCTATGAATATGTTTTCATCATGGTGACTATCCTAGGGGTCCAAAGAATTGGTTTTCACTAGAGGGTAATATTTCTCTTTATAATTATTTTTGGATTTTTAAAGTTTTTTTGGTATTTTTTAAAATCAAGTGTCTATTTCCACTATAAGCTAATAATATTTCATTGTACATGGTCACTTCAAATAGATCACATTGTTGTGTTATGCTTGATGGATGGACGTCATATGTGTGCTTTAATTATTTCTAGGTTGGCTTCTCCTAGGGTATTGCCAAGGAAAATGTTGTGGGAGGTAGGTTATGAAAATATTTAGATGTAAGTGGTGTAGTGATGTAGATATGTGAGATAATAGATTGGGATAGGTAAGAGAGGTGGATGGAAAGATGAAAATATGAAGGTGTGCCTAAATTTCCTAGAACCAATAGGAGGTGGGACTAATGAGTTCACACAACATGCTAGGTTTGGAGATGGATTCTTTTGTTGGATATGATGATGTATTTTAGGTTTTATATTTTAGGATTTCTTGGATTAGGGGATCATAGGTTTTTATGCTCATAGATAGGGGGGTTGTAGATTTTGGAGTGATGTATGCATTGCTAGATTTTGGGATCCAAATGATTTTTATGTTCTAGCTTGTTGGATCTTTGCTTGAATATTTAGATTGCTAGGATTTTGGATTGTCAAATTTTGGGGTCCAAGTTGATTGCCAACTTTTGGGCTTTGGGGATTGCAAAGCACTAGCTCTTGTCTTTAAATTCATGGATTTTTCTCTAAGGTCCTTGGATTTTGAAGACTAGACTTTGGAACCCATATGAACTTTGGAGTTTAGGATTTTTGGCTATTAGGATTTGAGGTTTTAGATTTGGAATTATGGGCTTAGGCTAATGGGATTTTTTGACCCATGTAGACTTTTAGGCCATTGGCCTTTGAAATGCTTCAGATTAAGACCAATTGGGTGTAGGAATTTTAGGAGTTTGGAGATATGATCCATGATCCTATGTATTCATATTAGGCCTTAGTCATGTTTCTTGCATCCAACACTTCTCTCTGCCATGTATAGTTGGTGACCTCCAATAAGAAGGTTTTATTTTGCAATTATCTCATTTAGTGACCACCTTAGGAGAGAAATATTAAGCATGTCGAAGACAAACCAAAAATTATCATAATGAAGTATCTTACCTAAGGAGAGACCCTTGGTTGTCTATATGCATTGAGTGTCTTGAGCTACTTGGTTTCTTTGAAAATATAGCTCCCTTCTTTTTGTTGTAACCAAGCTTGGGATTCCATTTACTATACCTTGAAGTATTAATTCTTTCTCTTCATCCTTAAATTTTAGCTCCATAATGAGTTCTCCAAGATGATGCAACCATTATAAAACCAATATTTTTTAAATTTTATATTAACCCATGATATATAATTCTTTGCTTAAAGTATGACAATATGTTTTGCCTTCATGTGTTGAATGCACAAGACAACTAAGAGGGGGGGTGAATCGGTTGTACATTAAACCATCAAAACCCTCATTAACATTCAAATTTGCATTAATCCTTAAACCCTTAACAACCCTTAAATCCTTATCATGCATTAGCAAAACATAAACATGAGAAACAATAATACAAACACATTCATACACATGAGAACACCAGATTTACGTGGAAAACTTCATACACATAACAAAAACTTCCAACGTCATGATGCTTGAAATGATGAGACCATTTCATGACATCTCATCCTCTTCTTGAATGTAGTTAAATTTTATTGCATCACTTTGATATTTTCATAATCTATAGAACTTGAATCAAAAGATATCTTAGCATCCAACTCAAAAGTGGGTTATTGAAAGATGATTTTACATCCATCTCAAAAAGTGTGTTATCTAAATAATATTAAAAATTATTCCTATTTTATTGTTTAGACCAATATTCATACTAATCCAATTTTGTATATAGTTACTTCTTAAGCCACCATTTTTTATTCCCAACTAATTGTATCTTCCTCAAGCTTCTTTGTTTCTTGATCTTCAATTCCTTGTTGAAAATTATCTCAATTAAGACCAACTTTGTATTTGCAACTTCTATTTTTTGGGATTTTTAAAAAAATCAAAATCCTCTCAAAGCCTATCAAGCTCATTAATTATCTTATTAATTTTATTATCCATTGTTTCATTCTCTTGCTCCTTGAAATATGCTATTTTTATCACGGAAGTGTGCACCCTTTGCTAAGCTAATTAAATCAATCAACCACCTTGTGAAACATGGGATGATCTCCCTAAGCATGGGATTAGATGGTGGAATTCAACCTCCAAAGAGGGTCAATTCCCTTGGAACTTCACCTAATTTAAGCTACCTATTGTTTCTTGCTAAGAAAAGGGTAAAAAGGAAACATGAAAATGAATCCTAAAACTAAAAGGCGATGCACCAAAATGATTTCACACCTACACTGTTGTTTTAACACACAATTCCCTCAATAGTTCAGCTTAACTTTACACAACTCATATATTTTCATATATCAACGCATTAGTGTTTTGTAGGGAGGTTTGGTTTTATAATAGTTTTGAAGGAAAATATATGTTCTTTCACAACTTAAATTGTTGTTTGAACCACTACACAACTTACAACCTGCAAAAACATATGTTTTTTTCCTAAAGGTGCTAAAATGAGACAAACATCAAAGGAATTATCATAACTCACATAAATATTAATCAATCAATACATTGCACATAATAAAATAGCTTATGAAAAGGCCAAAATGCTTAACTTTATTGCTAAAGAGGTGTTTACATAGTTGTATAAATTTAAAAATGGAGTTTCATTTGTTTCTCTAGCTTGAAAGAATCTTCAAGAGAATTACAATACAAAACTAGAGAGAAATTTAACTAACTTAAAAACTGCCCCTTAAGCTTGCTTTTATGTTGCTCAACAGTTGCTAAATTATAGATCTAGGAGCATGTGTTTGCTAGGTCAAACTTCTTTGGGCGTCCAAAATAGATTTCCCTACTTTGCAACCCCGAAAACTGTTCCAAAAAGGTATTGGAGTGATGAAAAATTCTAGCCTTGACCTTGTCTACCATCAAAGCTCCTAAAACAGGTCCTAGATGCATGGGAAAGCTTCAAACTTGGTCAAAACTGCCTCCTATATTCTCTCCATCAATTTTATAGCTCCTCAAACCACCCCTAAATATTTTCCAACTTCTACACAAGTCAACAAACTCCTCCTAGATGCTTGCAACTACTCATAAATGCATAAAAGAGGTTATGAATATTCATTTAACTCTAACTGTTGGAGACTTCTTCAAACTTACTGATAAAGCATGTTGTAAAAGGTTTGAAACATTCAAATGTTCTAATAGTGCATTTGAGATCCTCAAGGATTGGAATTGACACTTATTTGATGTCTTAAAGCTTTGTCCTAACCTTTGTCACTCTTTCTTCTAATGGCCTTGAACTATCCAATCCCTTTCATCATACTCCATTCTATGACTATGTTAACTGTTATTTCATTGTTTCTCTTACCATTGAACCACCCTTCAAGATTTGATCACAGTGAGCATTGACCACTATTCTTTTCCATGGTTTTTCCTAACTAAGTCCTTGATCATTTGACTATCCATTATCTATTGTTTCCCTTTATGCTCAATATGCATTGTGATATCTCATAACAAGTTGTTCATTCTTGTGACTGCCTCCTTGTTGATGAAGTCACTATCTTTTATGCCCATCAGGATCTTTTGAACACTCACAAACTTCATTTTTTGTAGTCCTTTTGTCACTATTATGGCAATCCTTCCTCTCATAGGTCTGCCAAAGTTTCATGCCCTTGTCTTGAAACTCTGGATGCCCCCTTGTTTCTCTCATTGTCTCATCCCTGAGGAACTGTCCTTGCATTTTGTGGATTGTCCATTAATTCTCATAGCTGCCTTTACTTTGGACTGCTCTTTTATCACTTGAGAGTCCTCTCTACTAGAGGATTGTGTATTCGTTATTTAGGTGTTGATGGTCATATCAAGTTTTTAAGATAAGGCCTTGAAGAACAAACCTTTAACCAAGCCATCTTCTCATTGTCCATAAGCAAAGCTTACTATCACACTTATATGATCATTTGGGACTGTCCTTTTTGTCACCACATGCCACTAGACATCACTTTTCATTGACTATCTTCTAGTTGATTGCTTAGCAATGCATGGATTGTCTCCTTTTTCTTCTCAACTTGTTAGAATCCAAGAAAAAGGCCCTCAATGATATGTAAATTATTCTTACAAAGTCCCAATTTCCAATTGTTTCTGATTATGAACAACAAACCCTGCTTCTTTCAATGAAGCTACAACTTGAGTCTTCATGCATCTTGACAACAAAACCTAAGCCTTGAAGACCATAGATATGGAACAAAGTTCCCACAATGCCTAAAGCAGTTCCTCTGAGTGAAGAGCTACACCAACCAACTGATCAATGACACTCACCACTCTAAAACTTGTCTCGACTATCATACCAATGTCCTAAGGAAGACAAAATAAACCCTTTGATACCACCACTGCACATAGTAAGGTGTTCCATCCCATCTACCTGTTTAAATTGACAAAAACCTTCTATATATGTGCATGCCACTTTGATGTTATGTTTGCATTATTGCGCTTGAAATGGCTCAATATATCACATTCCTCAATATGGCAATTAATAAAAGCACGATGCTCTGAATTATCATCTTGGTGCAGTTATGGTCCAACCACAAGAATGAGATCAATTCTTGTACCATAGTTAAATTCTTCAGCACCTACAGCTTGTGGCCATCAAGTGTATGCTTCCTAACATCTTTGTTTGAATTTTTTACATTATCATCATCTATTGTCCTCTTCAATGGTGATAAATTCAGACCATCATCGAAACTCCTTTCTTTATAACCCCTTGATTTGGGATTTTGGGCTCATAGAATTGGGAGAAAAATCTATGGTCTTCTCCTTTCTTTACTTTTGGAGTGTATCTCTCTACTCTACAAGAAATATGTTGAAGTCTTTTTCGAAGCTACCTTCTGTAATGTTCCCTTTTTTGGGATAACCCCTAAATCTGCCCTAATTTATCGATTTCAAATAATCAACTTGGTTTAGGGAATATCTATAACTTGATTAGGTCCTTGCAAGGCAAGATTAGAGCATATTTACTAGATAATATTATATGATGCTCTCATTTGAGTATGTAAAGAAAACAAGGAAAGTAAGATTAGTGATACAACTACCTGTTTAAAACTTGCAAATAGGTTAGTAAACATTTCTAACAAGAAACAAATATCATATCATAAATATATTGGAGTTCTTTAGGTTTCTAATTCATTCTTCTTTGCACATAATGATTTGATAGGGTGCCCAAGGAACCCTCTACACTAGGCCCAAGAGAAGTACACCCTTCTTAGCCCCATGTGGCCCTTGCCATCCATATGGGGTGGTGTGCCTAGTGAGGCATCCTACCGTCATTCCCATGTACCAGAACCATTATTGCTTAATTATGTTGGGAGATTGAGGGTGCAACTACAATAGGGTGTCCTAGATAGTCATTCCCTCTAAGCCCAAGAGCAGTACACCCTGCTTGGCCCACATGTGGAAGGCCTCATCCATCCATCATGGGGTGGTGTACTTAGAGGGTGACCTCGACACTATTTCCCCTCCTCGTAGACCCTTAATTCCCTCAAATGCTTAAAACAAGATAAATCTTGGTTTAGATCCTTAATCATGTTAGATAATTTCATATGATCAAAACATTATAAATTCCCTATCTATTTAAGCTATCCATAACTACCAATATCCATAATGCATTGTGGAAGCTCTAATCATAATAGGACTTGGATGAGACACATGATAAGTCCACCTGAAGCTATCCATCTAATCCCAAGAGCACAAGCGTTTGACCAAGACAACCCACCCCTGGGGCCCAAGCGGCAGGAACGTCCGACCAAGACAATTCCATCCTCAGAGTGGTGTGCCTAGTGGATACACTTGTATCTCCTTTTCCTATCTACGTTGTCTTATGCACCCCCCTTATTATCGAGACTCCTTGAATCCATCCTAACAGTCAATCATAGTTTGGATTGATAGGGGAATCTTAAAAGGGATGCTTGTAAGCCCAAGAGCACGAGCGTCTGACAAAGACAACCCACCTCTTGACCCCAAACAACATAATGTCCAACCAAAATAATTCCACCCTTGGAGTGGTGTGCTTAGCATGGGAGGCCCGTGGGATCCAGCGTGGTGGTGGAGTGAATAACGGACACTCATTCGCAGGAAGGAATGAACACAGGCATGAGTATGGAGGAAGTTGAAGAGCAGCTAGAATCCAATACATTGCCTTGCTTCATTGCTTCATATCGGACTCACAGAAGAAGGTCCGATGGGCCAATTCCACCTACAAGCAAATGGTAGGACAGTCGGAGTGCTCATGGCTGGAAAAAGAGAGCAACAAGGTTGCCAGGATCCAGGGGAAAGTGCTGCTCCTCTTCAACCTGCAATTGCCCCAAGGCGTTTCAGCCTTTTCCTGCTACGTCAAAATTCAATGGACTAACGCTGGTGACAAGACCTCCATTACAGTTCCCTGCGACGTCTGCAGAATCAACGCCAATGGCAGCGCCAGCGCCAGCAGCCATTCCTTAGCATGGCACTTTGATATCCAGGCAACTTTGTGTCTTTGAATTCTCTTTTCACTCTTTCACACTCTTCCTTTACATTTGTATCTTGTAAATAAATACGCCCCTGTTACACTTCTATTTTTTGATACTACTGCTGTGATTTCAAGATGGTTGGGGTTATTCAAAATGTAATTACAAGCCCGGCCTGGCTCGATATACTCATTTTCCTGTACATCTTTTTCCGATAATGAATTTCAAAACATCAATTATATTGAGAAAGGCCTGGCTCGATATACTTCTTTTTCCTGTACAACGCTTGCAGATAATGAATCATAAAATATCGATTTTGTGTGAAATTTTCTTGTCTGGAAAAAAGTTGTGAATTTGCTCTTGATTTTGTGTTTGGAATTCCACAGAAAAAAGTTAAGAAATTAGTTCAGAGATTCCATTCCTCCTGATTGGAGATATATTAGGCGAAAAATCATGTGGACTTTTTTAATGGCTGCAAAAGAGGAAAATTACGCGGAGAAACGTGTTTCTTCCCTTAATGTACAGACATAGGCGCCAAATGAGATAATGTGAAGATCCCACGATATCACCGGTCTTGTACCAAAAGCATTTTCCCCCACCACTGTCCATGGCTTCCACTCCACGGCAACGAGTACGACTAGCCAGCATGATAGAATGCACTCTTCTTCTTTTTTAATATATACACAATTACATAGGGAGAGGATCTTGTAGTTGAGCACTCTAATTCTCAAAATTTTATTGAAAATTTCAATGAGGATCCGGTAGTTGAGCATCCTAACTTTGTGTTTTTCAAAAATTTACGTGGAAATTTTCATGAGGATCGGGTAGTTGAGCTCCCTAACTTCGCGTTTCTCAAAATTTTATGTTAACTAAAATTTCAGGGTCACATCATCAAATATGATGCCACATAAGCATGTTTTTGTCAAGGTGTCCAACAAGACCCAAAAAAACCCAGATGATAGTTGTGCACTAAGTAATGTTTTATTGGTGCATTCACATGGCATCACATGATTGGTTGCTTTTTAGATCTAAGGAATACATTTCATTCAATTATGGGTAGTCATCATCAACACTAACACTTTAAAGTCACAACTATTGGTCCAATATTGTTAAAAATATTGAGCATTAAATCAAACAAATGTTATAACAACTATTGGAACATGCTCAAATTCTTTCTCCCATATTTTAAAAAATTATATAAAATACGTTAATGATATAGAGTTCTACAATATATAATGCTAATTGTTGTTTTTCAATTTAAAATAAAAAAAATTATAAATTAAATTATAAAAAACTACACATAAAAAGAAGTTTCTAAAATTTATAAGATTAAGTAAGAAATAACTTTCTTAAATTTACTACTACATATAAAACTAAGTTTCTATATTGATATATTTAAAATTAAAAAATATTGAAAAATCTTTTTAAAAATACATTATTTGATTCAATGTAAAATATTTTTCTAATATTAGAATGGAAATAAAATTATAAAGGAATGAAAAATAATTCTTCATTTTAAAAATTCTAAATAAATTAATGTATTTAAAATTAAAAAATAAAAAATTAAATTAAAAATATTCTAAATTTTATTACATATAAAATATGTTTCGTAATTGAATATTATATCGCAATATTTTTTAAAAAATTGAAAATATTTTAAAAAGAATAAATCATTTTTTTATTTTTATTTTTGGTCGGTACAATTTTAGAATTTTATTAATAACAATAACAAAAAATATACAACGTCTAAAACAGGATATACCTGTATGAGAAAACTAACAGCTCCAGCCTTTCTATCAGCGAGCGCTACCCAGATAAAACAAAAAACCCCACCAGACCCAGATTACAACCATAAAAGTTACACACCGAAGAAACATTAAAGGTAAAACCAGCTACTATGCTGATACCATAAGTAACTGAAAAACACGCATCGCTCTGTCATACAGAAAGCCAACAAACCCAACTAAGAGCCTTTCCGAACCAAAACCGCTCTTGCAAAAAACCATCTCCACCAACAGTCGACATCCTGAGTCCATTGAAACACCAAAATTTAAAAACAGAGCACCCATCCAGAGTTTTCAAACGAAAGCAAAACACTTACACCAAAAAAGCCCCTACAACATTTGCCTCTGTCATCGATCAAACTAGGAGACCTATCTAGAATTTCTTCCGCCTTTGCCACGACCCTTGCCTCTAAAACGTCTTCGCCTTGATGGTCTGCTCGATTGGCTACCATTCCCCCGTCTCTTTTCTTCATCTTGTTGACGTAGAACAAATTTTAAGTGCTCCCAAGACGTAAAGATTGAGATTTTGTATTCCTCCCTATCCACACGCCTCCGCCATCTCACAAACGGTAGCAACCCCTCCTCTGTCGCTTCATCCATATCCTCTATCCCTTCAGAAACATCATATCCTTGCCCCGGGACTGCCCATTCAACCAAAGAATCCAGTTTCCCCAGCAGTTCCTCCTCAAAAAGGGACCTCATTACCCATTTAATTACCTCTACCTCTTCATTCAACTCCATACCCCATGCAAACAACATCGAGGCAATGTCAGTATTTAGACGACCACAATGAGTGGCTTCCATGAAGTGCGGCCCCAGAGTTTCCAACACTGCTTCAATTACCTCTTCCTGCGAGTTTTTTAGCAAGTACCACAGCCTGAATTTCGAAACAGGACCAAAAAAACCTTGTTGTTGTAGTTTTGTTGCGAAGCCATACATAGCTTCCATTATCACCGCTTCTCTCTACTCTTCCACACACTACACACTCCAAAAAATACCAGACAGACACCGATGAGAAAGCCAGACATATCCTTTATGTAGATTAAGAGGCCTTTGTTTCGAAAAACACAACAAAACCTAACAGTCCTTCCCCTGTCACGAAATAAAACTTGCGACATCACTCCCCAAAGCACGTACCAGTAATACATTAACTTCCTATCCTTTCCAAAGTAAATGACCTCAGCCAGAAAACCCAAGCGCCGGCGCTCAGCCATCATGGATACAAAACTAAAACCACCCATCTGAAACAAAATAAATAGTTGCTGCAAACGTTAAATACCATTTGTCCCATCATTAAAATGCATCATAATGCGAAGTACAAGTAACACCCATCACCCCAACAAAAAGGATAACAACTTGCCAAAAACAAAAACCGTAGCTTTCAGAACAAACTTTAGGATAAAGAAAGCTGAATTAAAAAATAGATAACTCCACGTGGCGGTAGTCATCCATCCTTAACTCCCCAATCTCTGCAAAGGAAATAGCCCACTTGGACAAACAGTCAGCTTCACAATTACCCGATCTCCGAATGTGACTGACTTCAAAATGATCAAAAGAATTTAAAACATTTAGAATGGCGCTTACATACACTTGCAAATGCCAAGCCTGTGCACCTCCATTAACAATTGCCTGAATAATAACCTACGAGTCACCCTCCAAATGTAAGTTTTTAACTCCCAAAGAAAGAGCTAATTCTACAGCCAAGAGGGCCGCCTTTGCCTCCGCCGAATTATTTGAACCATCTTCCAACTTTCGAGCCCCAAAAGCAATTAAATTTCCTTGGCTATCCTGGATGATAGCTCCTGCACCAGATGGACCAGGGTTGCCTTTTGCAGCTCCATCAAAATTTGCCTTAACCCATCCTTCCTTCGGTTTTTCCCAGACAACCCTTTCCTGTGGAATCTGTGAGACTTCTTGTTCCACACGTAAATTCCCAAAGTGAACCTTGAGACCTGGCCACATACTTTGAAATATGCTATCTTCCCCTGAAAAGGAAAGCTTTCGGTGATGGGAACGAGATACCGCAGCATTTACAACTTCAGTAATTGCTAGATCAATTCTATTTTTGATTCTTGTGACAGATTCCTTCTTGTCCTCAAAAATCCTTCTGTTTCGTTCCTTCCAAAGTTCCCAGATCACTAAAGATGGACTTACTACCCAAACACTTGAGAAGAAAGAAGCTCCTTTGATAAGAGGCCACCCTTCAAAAACACCTTTTAATGTATTTTTCCAAGGGCCTTGCCATCCAAGTTTTAACCGAAGAGCATCCCAGCACGAGGAAGCCATTTTGCAATGTAGTAGCAAGTGGTCAATTGATTCCTCAGCTTCATCACAGAGGACACACTTCGTTGGCCCTGCAAAACCCAGACGCTTTCTTCTTTCTCCAGAAAGAATTTTTCCCTTCACTGCCAGCCATGCAAAAGCACCAGCTTTGGGTAAACATTCCTTGCTCCAACATAAATTTTTTGCCCAAAAGACTTCCTCCACACCAGAGTCCAAAAGCTG